>JAPDSC010055669.1:5997-21842 GCA_026290005.1 Latrodectus geometricus | reverse complement strand
TATATATATATATATATATATATATATATATATATATATATATATATTATTTCATTTGAATGTGATATAAAATTTTAGTGTTTATTAGCATGAATAATTGTTCTCACTGAAGAGCATAGCATATACACCAAAGAAAATATTATTAAAATAATAAGAAAACCAAGAAAGCTTCCAACAATCAATATTTTATGGTAAAATTTTTTAGATTTGTGCATCTATTCTTAAAAAAGTGAGCATTGGCCTTTTAGGAAATTCTAATTCTCTGTAAATATATTTAAGTTATACATTCGGTGTAAATCAGCCTCAAGTAGGAATTCATCATCTTTTGCAAGTTATGATAACTGTGGTGAATTTCTCGATGGGAAAATATTTAATTTACTTCTTTCATTTTTTCTGTTTTAATTTATTTTCTTTTTTAATCTTATTTATTATTATTTTTTTATTATAATTTATATAATGATCTATAAAAAAGTATATGAAATACTCGTAATAAATTACATTTAAATCATTGTATAATAATCCATTTCATAATGAGTTAAATATTATATTTCAACTTTTCAAAAGAACACAAAAAATGAAAAGTCAATTAAATATAAAAGTAATTATAATTTTCAAATTCCTCTTTTTCTGTTCTATAATTGAAGTCTTATACGACAATTTTTAAAAAAAATTAGCAACTTGTAAACTGTTTATTTTGTTAAAAATATAACGGCTGTAGTATAGTAAGCAGTTTGAATAATAAACAGTTTTTAAGCTACAAACGCGTAAAAAAGGGAAATGATAATATCTACCTCTCTTATTTATAATAAAACTACTTCTCGTAATAGAAAAAATAGGACACAAAAAAGAAAACTTATCAATGAAGCATTGTTGATTGGACATGTTTAATAAAAAATAAGATGTATTATTTTATTACACGTAATTTTATGTTAGATCACATAACATTATGTCATAGATGAATTTGATATTATAAGCGTTTCTTTGCTGATTTTGTGATACATTCATTTTTATTATAGATAAAGAATTTTTATTAGTTAAAGTCTGTCAGTCATCGAGTCTATTATTGTAGAAAAATTCAGAATCAATATTTGACACCAATTATCACACTTAATCTTGAGCAATTCATTTATTAATTTCGTTATTCAATTGTTGCTTTTATATAAGGTCCGGGTACTAGGATTTCCACCTTTCAGTAGTACAGAGGGAAAAAAAGTATACCTTAAATAGACCTTATATAGTGGGGCACACAGTGAATGTGCCATCGAGACCCCAGAAGTGAATCCTCGTATTTTTAATCGAAGAAAAAGCAGAATATCCATAACTTACCCTGTCTTTTTCAACCTTAAATTTTCCAATGAAATACATTGCAACAACGATATATTTTAACGTCACAATTGCGCACGTGCTAGATCCTCGAATGCGTCGGGATATGAACATGTTACCAAGGGAAATAACCAGGCTCTCGCGGTCATGCAATGTTGTAGGACAATAGTTGCAAATGGATGTAAATATATGAATCAACATAAAAAATGAGTAAACCAAATAATATCACCACCTTACTTACAATAATGTGCCCTTTTATATGTGAAAACTTTAATATATACATGTAACAATAAATTTTGTGTTTAAAAAATTGAATCTGCTTAAAATTTTATCTATTTGCCCCATTTAAATCAATACACTCTTATTTAGTTTTTAACTTAAGGGTTATTTATAAGGGGTTGTTGTGACCTGGGTTCATTAGGATATTCACTTTCTTTATCGGATAATGGCAAATTAGAACTCCGACATAACTGAAGATTCATTAAAGGCATGTGATCTAAGTTGCGTAGGTCTTGCTTCAAACAAGTGGGAAGATGTATTTTGGGTGATAAATCCAGTATTCAGGGGTCTTCTACTTGATCCATGGATCTAAATTGGAAGAACTTTCAACCAGCTTCTTCCATCTAATTAATTGAAACCAACATACAAAATATTCTGATGTTAATCATCTTCTCTAAATGGTGATAAACCGACGATGTATAAGTTTTTAATCATGAATAGATATTCTCCACATAGTTTTCATGTTATTCTTATCTCAAGCCAGTTATGTTGGTTGAACTAGTTTCTTTCTTTTTCTTTAATATCTAAAAAAATGTGTTCATTTATTAACAGTAAAATTGAATGAAATGCATATTTGAAAAGTTTATATAATATTATGAAATTGAATATACTTTTATATTTTATTTCATAATGCAAATTCTTCGTCTTTTATCATTTTTAGGCTAATTTTTCAAATGAAATAGATTAACACTTTTACGCTTAAAATGAGATTGTTGTACAAAACAACAGTTAATAAACAATAACTTTCCAAATGAAAACTTGAAATAAAAATTATATAGTTGAAATATTATATGACTACTTAATTTTTGCATTAAATAAGCATGCAGTAATTTTTTCCAAATGTTCGTACTGTGATAAACCAATTGTAAAGTTATGTCTTCCTAAACTTCATTGCTATTTAAAAAAAAAAAAAAAAAAAAAAAAAAAAAAAAAACAGAGAAAGTAAAAAAAGAACTATTTATTTTTATATTTCATTTAAATGGTAGCTGTAACTATTATTTTCTTATCAGGAAACTAAAATTATTTAAGTTAATTTCATGATAATATCCTTTTTGTTACATACCTTTTCAGTTTATCCATAACAAACGATATGATGCTTAAAGCGCTTTTGCTTATTACATCTTCAAATGCAGGTCTTGATACGTTTCTGTTGCTCATTTCTGCTGACTAAGAAACTGCTGAGCAAAGCCAACACCTAAATAATTTCCAAACATGGTCAATTGTCACTTTCTCCTCCGTATTCTTTCGACCCCACAGAAAATATAACGAGCTTAGGTTTTCGAAGCACGCCGGTTTTAGATTTGGTAATGTATACAAACCCTTATCTTCTGATTGTACGCGTAAACGATATCTCTTCACAAAAGAATACCCAAAAATCCTGATATCACGTCATCTGTGCATTACAAATAATTTTTATTTTTGTGAGTTTTATGAGAATGCTATCTTTTTTTTTTTTTACCTTAAAATCTAATGTTATCGAACTTAATTCCTTTCATTATTATTTAACATTTTTTGCTCAGTACTGCCTATACATGATTGTAATCAAATTAAATATAACCTAAAATTATATGTTTTTCTTTAAAGTTTCAATTCCATTCATTCTTTAATTCTTTTAAAGCAATTTTATTTTAACGGTGATTGGAATGCTTAAGGGATTCTATATATAACAGATATACAGTATTGAACCTATATTTTTCTAAGATAATATTTCTCTGTTCACAATTTTGTTTTTGCATCTGTAATTATTAATACATAACTTAACAGCATTACTTGTTTATATTTTTGGCTCAAAATATCTCGTAATTATTGTAAATCCGTTAGGTATTGTTTTATAATTATTTGTAGATTAAGAGCTAATAAATCAAATATAAAGCATATTAACAAATAATAGTTAGTAAAATTTTAAATGTATTTAATAATCTATACTTATTATGCAGATAAATTATATTTTCATTGTTTCCTTTATTTTAATATTTAAATCAAAGAATGCTTCCTTAATTTTAAATTGGATTTTTTGAGCTATAAAATATTTTATTATAAGACTAGAAATTTACAATATACTTTAAAAGAGATTTATTTACTCCGTTCCCTTTTATTGATAAAATCTCAATAGGAATTAGTTTTTGATATTGTAAATAGAATTAAATAATAATTATATTATAATATTTGAATTTTTTTACTTAACAAATAATTTAATGCTCTTTGTTAAATAAAAAATAACAATATTATAATAGAGATATTTAGTTACAATTTTACTAACTATACAGGAAATTATATACATTTTAGAAAGAATAATGGTTTTTAGGTTCTGATATTAGTGTTAAATCTTTTTAATCATTTTAATACTCTTCATCTATTTAAAGTTATCTCGAGAATTATTGTTCACAATCTAAATTATAAAATATTATTTTAATTCAATATGTATTTTTTAATTAAAAATACGTTAATTTCTAAGGACAATAACTTGGAATTAAAAATTAGCAATCAGCGTTTTTTCTGATTTATCTAACATGCAAGCAACATAATTGTATAGACATGACTATATTTTTGCATTTTTCTACCTATATACAATTATTATTTTTAATGTCTAACTGATATAAATTCTTTATATTTGGAATTCATTAAATTTGTATGTGTATGAAATAGCCTAAATTTATTAAACATTACTTAAATGATAAGGTGTTAAATTTTAGATTAGAGATACATCTAAATATTTAGAAAAAAAAACTGTCGTTCATTTCTTTTTACATTACTTATTAAATCAAATCAAATAAATGAAGTAAACAAGCTAAATTATACATATTATGTACATATATTTTTACTAGTGAGACTGTCCTAAAATAATTTACTTGTATAGATGATGTTAATAAACAAATCATCAGATATATTTGCACAAATTAAAGTTTCCAATGAATGAATTTAAATAAATAATCTATATTAAATAAATAAATAATCTATATTAATATATTTAATTAGATTTTTGTAATTAAATTGGAAGACTTTTGATCAAATATAAAAAGTAAAGTTTACAATTGGCATCACTGCAAAATGTTTCATACATTTGCATATTAACGCAAAATAAAATCCTCCTATTATTTAGTACATTGGGGGTGCTTTCTACTTCATTCCTGTATCTGGTGATCCAAAACAAAATTGCTTGAATTCTTCAATTCCTTTTGTAAAAATCAATTTTGAAAATTAGATATGTGTATTTAAAACTAAATGTAAAAACAAAATCGTGTGATAAAATGCATTGTTAAAATGAATATAAATGTTTTCTCTTTATTTCAAAATTATGGTCTTCAAATAATAATATATGTAAATTGCATCATCATCAAATATGCTTTAGCATATTTTCTAAACATATTTTACTTGATTTAGTTTTTCCTTGTTTCTCTGAATTTTATAACTGTTATGTTTTCATACTTTTGTAAGAAATATGTGCTTTCAATGCACTAAGAGACATTAAATTATTTTTATTGCTTATTTTCCATACTTGGATGTTATAAAAACAAGCAGAAGATGGAGCTTCTAATTAAGGCAAGGCAGGTGCAGAAGAATTGCTAAAGAAAGAAATGAGAGTTATTTATTTATTAACAAAGTGCGCGTATCCTGCATTAAGTATTCCAAAATTTATTTAGAATTTGTTGTCAAAAGAACGGTCTCTTATTTTGAGTTGATTTTCTTCTTTCTTTGTAGCCTATTATTCAAGTTGTCAATTCATTAATTACATTTTTCATGTTTGAACTATCTGACTTCAAATCTCTTTGAACTTCTTTTGATTCATGTTTGATAAAATTATATATTGTTTATAAGGGCAATATGATTTTCATTAATCTTCTTTCAATTTACTTGTTTAATTAATATAAACTAAGCAAAACTTTCTCCAAAATTGTACATTAGTCAGATCATGAATATTTTATTATATATTTTATGTAAGTAATATTGTATTATGTAATCAATTTTTTTACAAATTTACTCTCTCTTAAAAGAGTATTTACTTTTTTTACAGTAAAACCAAAAGTATTTCATCATATTTTTATAATTTGAGTAAAAGTAAATTCTAATTTAATATGAATTTGATAGTAACTTTTACATATTCATTAATTCATTAGTTCCAGACATTATCAGTAAAATAATTGTTATGAGAAGTTTAATAATTAAAATGTTAAGTGTGAAAAAAAGAAACTTTTGCACTCTAATTGAAGAATATAATTTCTGTAATTGCTCTTTTTAGAGATATCTGATTTCTAACACTGGATTTCACATTTCGTTCACTAATTATTTCGGAAAAAACTCTAATTTAGAGTTAAGAAATATATTTAAAAAATTATGTAATTTTTTTTTAATTAATTTACCATTTACATATGATTACATATTCAAAGTCATTACAATCAATTTGGTAATTTGAAACAAAATTATTAATTTTGTGACTTTAGTCATATTTGGCATCACAACACTTTTTTGATATATTGTGTGTTAATTTAATATGTAAAATTATTTAAAAACCTTAAATAAATGCCATAAAAATCTTAAAATAATTAACATAAGAATTATTCCAAAACAATTTTTAATGTTTTAATTTGTTGAAAATATGAAGACTGATTCAAATAATTTCAGAAAAAACAAAGATTCATTAAGAAAAATGGTTTAAAATTAATAAAAAAGTTTTCTTTCTTTTCAAAAGTTATCTAGGCAATGCAAAATAACTTTTTTCCTCTTCTGATACATTTTACGGTTTCGGAAAATGGCTTTTATTCAAATTGATGAATGGGAAATAATCTCTTATATTGATAAGTAACTCTCATTACCATTTATTGACTATTATCCAAAGAAATATAAATGTAAACATTATGTCTGTAAACATTATTGCTATCAAATACATTATAAAACTTGTGAGTTCACCATCAATAACTGATAGAAAGGCAAATATAATTTTATGAAAGTTTTTTAATTTTTGAAATTATTTTATGAAGGTTTAATTCTAATGAATTTAAAATAACGTGGTATAAAATATTAGTTATGATAGTTCAAAGGAAGTATTAATTTTATTTGGCAGATATTGACGACAAATGCTTATCTTGGAATTCTTATGTTTTTGCCGAAATTAGTTTTATGCATGTTAAAATTTACTTTCCTGTTTTGGTTGTAAATTTCTTTACTTTCTTAAACAAAATATGAGTAAAAAACTTCATTTCAAAAAAAATTAAAAATTCAATACATGATTAGATATGTATTCAAAGAAAAAACAACGTTTTTTTTAAATAATAAATGTTATTCATAGTTTTCTTTATTTTAGAATTTAGTTATATAACAGTAGTTATAATATTTCCTTAAAGTTAATAAAGTAGTTATAACGATTCCTAAATTTTAAATTGGCTTTTTGAATATGAAAAATTATTTATTATTGATAAAAGGATATTGAATTTACTTTGCCATACATTTGAATACTTCTTTCCTTATAAAATCTTAATAATAAAAATTCAATCTAGTTTCCCAATAGATAAATTGCATTTAAAATTCATATCAATATTTTTTGTTACTTATAACCTACAATTAAATTTTTCTTATAGAAATAAAATATAGTAGAATTTATAGTAATATGATTAAATATGGCTTAAATAAAAATAAAACTACACATAAATTAATAGTTTCTAGATGTAGTTTTGTTTTTGATAGTGTAAATATTTATAAAAACGATGTATACAACGAAAATATTTAAAATCGTGTACTTAAAAGTATACATATTTTAAATTTATACCATTTTAATATTTTATTATTTTTAAATTTGCATTTCTCATATATTAATAAAATGTCTTATTGAATAATGTTATGAATTCGTGACATTAAACATAAAAAATATAAAAGAAATTTTTTCACGCTCAAAAATATTTAAAAATTTACTCTTGGAATGAGAAATAAATTATTATAACAATAATTTCTTCTCAATTGTTGAAAATATAAAATCATGGGAATAAGTTATGTAAGAAAAATGAATTGATACACGTAAGTGATTGAAAATATTTGAAGTGTTGTTCAGATAAAATATTATTTAAGGGGAAGTGATTTTTACTTCACATGAAACGAGATTTTTATAAATATTTAATTATAAATTATAATTATCATGTATTATTAATTTTTATTTTGCAATCGGTGCATTTCTAGAGATTTTGTTCCTATAATCATTATTTTAAATGAATATAGCAAATATGCAGACATTATATAATATTACTGTTAATATGATGTTGTATGCTTACAGTAACACCTATTTCAGCTAAAATGAAATCTTATATACATAGAAATCGTTTCCTCTAGTTTGAAGTTGAATAATTTATGTGTTGAACTCATTATTTTACTTCAGACAAAGACCGAATAATTATTAGAATTAATAACCTCTTCCCTTCGATATAACAAAGGAAAATATGACCATGACGTTTTCATATGCGTATTATTCTATATTAGAACTGAAGAATGAAATATAACAATGAGTTACAATCAAAAAATAGAAACTTAACAAAGTAAAAGCGATCACAGACTGTCATATAAAGTGGCTCGGGTATGAATTTCAATAAAAATATAAAAATGCCAGGAAAAATTCACAAGAAAAAGGGAAAAAATGGGAAGATTTAGGACTGGATAAAAAATAGAGTGGATAAATAGCGGTATGATCTGAGAGACAGTATTTGGTGGACTGTGACAGCTTTCGCTGTAATCAGGCTGTAGTGCTTGGAAAGCAGTCACCATTAGTGCAAAAATAATATTGTAAACTATAAGTAATACATCTAATTACAATAACTGACTGAAAATATTCAATATATAATTGTTTTAGTATGATAAAACGAAACAAATTACAAACACAATATTTATAGGACTTAGAGCAATTAATATAATTTCGAGATACATTGAAGCATAAGTATCGACTTAAGAGATTTATTTGTATGTTGCTTATATATATATATATATATATATATATATATATATATATATATATATATATATATATATATATATATATATATTGCTAATTCATCGGCTTTTATGGGTATAAGAGCACTGTAAGTGATGTTTAACAAAATTATAATGACACTTTTATTCACCAACACTTATTATGTGTAAGAAATATGACTCTAAAATTATGTTGTGGGCATTCAAGTAACAAAATATCGATGAAGCATTTAAATATGCATTGGTTTCTTTACTCAAATGCATATTATTTTACTTTCCCATACATGTTTCACTAAACTGTACGTATATTGGCATTTCTATACCTTCGTCAAACATCTAATATGTCAGATACTTTGAGAATAATGTTTGCATCTCTACTTAGTTTCCAACTATTCCTTTGTTTCAAATTATGGGTCTGCTATTTTATGCTTTTGTAAAAAATTCTTAGACCTATAAAACATTTTTTATACTAAAAAATAAATATTATTGTACTTTAATACTTACTAAATAGTCCCTTAAATTGAATTTTATTCATTAATGTTGCCGTTATTTTGTTTATCGTATGCATGAATTGTGTGTCTTCTTGAACTATTATTCTAGCGTTTAGTATAGTTAAATTAAATAATGATATATGTTAAATTGTAAACATTTAATTAATTACTTTACTTTATATTTATTTGTGATAAATTTCAATATATTTATGTGTTCAATTTATTATCATAATTACTTTTTATTATTTAGAGGGAGTAATTTGAATATATTTTTTATTCAATGTTAATTGTTATAAAATCAGAAATTGCAGCTTTTACGACAGAAAGGACGTTTGGCAATCCACTGACGGGTCAATCCCTAGAGAAACATGAAATACTTTAAAATCTTTAAATAATATTTACATTACTAACCCGAAGAGATGTGACAATAATAAATAAAACATATTTACACAAATCTTATTTTACAATAAATGAATGTAAATAAATAATATACATATTCGCAAATATTTTTTGAGGTGAATCCTAAATTAATGTCATTCAATTGGAAATGTAAAGATTGTTGTTTACTTGAAATTTATATAACGTTACATTTTTAACATTGGATCTACAGAAAATTTAATCTTTTTTGCATTATGTTGACAATGCTTGCCACAATATTCCTACTTCTGTGATGGTCTACAATTTTAATTATTTCCCTAGGCTTTGTGTAACAGTTGGTATTCCAGGTTAAATTTTATTAACTGATGTAGAAATTTTACTAATTTAAAGTTAACTATAAAACAATACAAATTGTGGTAACTTTCTAATGCAGAATATAAATGAAAGATTAAATTATACAAATACATATAGATTTTAGCAAATATCTCGCTTAATTTCAAGCATGTTTTACTTTGTTGAATTTCATAAATATTTATATTCACATTGAATAAGAGATTTTTAAGGGAATAAATGTATTTCAATGATGCAAATATATTAAGGTTTTTTTACGTATGTTTGATGAAAGAATGTCACAGGAAAAAGTGAAAGAAAGTTATTATAATTAACTCAAAGTAAGTATAGAAGAATTGCTGAAGAAAAAATTATGTGTTATTTATTAATAAATTTTATTGCACATGATATTCATTCCAAAATTAAATTCCAATTTTATTGTCAATTGAACAATTTCCGTTATGAGTTCATTTTCTTCTAACTTTGGTGCACTGTTATTCAAAGTGTCATTTTATTAACTATATTTTTATTGTTTGAATTTATGACCCCTTTGAATATTTCCTTTGATCATTCTCATTGAAATTATACAACGCTTATGAGGTGAATTTGTATTTCATTAAGTTCTATTACCTTTTATATTGAATGAATATAAATTAAATATATTTTTCACCAACATTCTAAATATGTAGGATCAAAAAATATTTTTTTACACTATACCATCTAAAATGATGTATTACATATTCAATTTTTAATGTTCTTATTTCTTTTTATATTATTTGCTTTTTTTGTAATAAAAAAATATGAAAATATATTAAAATATATTTTTATGTAATAAGTAATTTAAATTTTTTCATAAAAAGAAATTCAATACTGTCATTTATGATTTTAATAATTGATTTAATCAAACCAACAATTAGTATATGACATCTATTTACAATGAATAATTCAGTAACAAAAAGTTTATGTATCAAACAATATATGTCTTAAATTATTGACACCTTGATTCTTAAATTATAAAAATGGGCACTTTTATAAGGGAATTTGTTTTCTTAAAAATTTATATTTTATCTTTCGTTCAAATAGAACATCATGAACAAATAACTCAGTTATTTTAAAGAACTGACTATTAATTAAATTTCTATTGAAATTCTTTTGAGAATTTTAATAGAAAATTTTGCAAAGAAATATCTTTTGAATATGATTAATATTTAAATGCAAGACAGGTAAATATTAATCATATTTAAATTATTTCAAAACATTTTATATGTGAGACATACAAAACAATTTGAAGTAATTTAAAACATGAAAATATTGATTTTCAGGTTTTTGTAACATTTTTGTATTTCTCCAATATTTTAATTATAATATAAGTTTTTTTGGGAACATGTAAAGATTCACAACTTTCAAATGAATACGAGTAAAGACATTTTATAGAGTTTTAGAAATTATATTTAAATTTATTGGAATTCAATACTCATTATTTTATTCTATTGAAAATTCAACGATTCTTTAGAATTATTTCAGAATAAATGAATATTCACTTAAAATACTGGCTTAAAATTTGAAATATGTATTGTCATACTTTCTAATTTTGCTAAAGCATTGTAAGGATATTATTTTAATTTTAAAGAAATTTATGGGTTTAGAAAACGATTATTATTAGGCATGATTAGTGAGAATTAGTCTCTTACGGTTATGGTCTTTTATTATTACCTATTTTTAAATTTTTATTTAAAATATCCCTAAATTATGAATATTATCTTCAGAATCACTGAAAATATATTATTAATAAAATTTGTCTTTAAAGTACAAATATTTGGTAATACAAATTAATATAATTTATACCAGTATGCTGTCAAATACATTATTATAAATATTAGTTTACCATGGAATCATCACTTAGTATTATAATATAACTGCTATTTTTATTGAAGCAGTCTATTTAACATGAAACAAAAATAAAGTGGAATAATAAACTAAAGAAAAAATCTTATAATTCAAAGAAACTATTAGTTTAATTCATAATATTTATGAGAAATATACTTCTGTAATGCAATAAAATGTATTTCTCAAAAGTTCTAAGATCTTAATACTACAACTATTTTATTTCATGCTAAAACCTAATAAAATGCTTTCCTACATTATTTTTTTCAAAATTATTTGTTTATTTTCTTGTTTTATTTGTGCATTTTTTGTGTAGTATATAAAATATGTTTATAGTTATATTACACTACTGGTCTTTAAATTGCTACACCAAAAAGGCGACATGCTACAGACGTGAAATTTATACGAAAGGAAGAAGGTGCTGTGATATGCAAATGATTAGCTTTGCAGAGTATTCAGACAAAGCAGGCGCCAGTAGCGACACCTACATTGTGTTCAAATGAGGAAATTGTTCAGCCGGTTCCTCATACACAAATTGCATTTGAACGCTGTTGCCTGGTGAAAAGTTGTTGTGATGCCTCGTGTAAGAAGGAGAAATGCGTACCAGCACGTTTCTGACTTTGATAAAGGTTGAATTGTAGCGTACCGGGATTGCGGTTTATCTTATGGCAGTGTTGCTGCTCGCGTCCATCGAGATCCAATGACTGTTAGCAAAATATGGAATCGATGGGTTGAGGACGGTAATACGGAACGCCATGCGGGATCTCAACGGCCACCTATCACTAGCAGCCGAGAAGACAGGCATATTATCTACATGGCCGTAATGGATCGTGCAACCACGTCATGAGCCGTGAGTCAAGAAACGGGGTCGTTTGGAAGACAACAAGTGCCTGCACGAACAGTTCGACGACGTTTGCAACAGTATGAACTCTAAGCTCGGAGACCATGGCTGCGGCTTCCCTTGGCGCTGCGTCATAGACAAGAGGGCCTTCAATGGTGTGATCAACGGCGAACCTGGGTGCAGGAAGGGTGAGACGTCATCTTTTCAGATGAATCCAGGTTCTGTGTACAGCATCATGATGGTCGCATCCGTGTTTAGCGGCATCGTAATGAATACACACTGGCAGCGTGCATTCGTCATGGTCATACTGGCCCAGCACCTGGCGTGATGGTATGGGGTGCCATTGGATGCATGTCTCGGTCACATCTTGTTCGCATTGACGGTGCTTTGAACAGTGCACGTTACGTTTCTAATGTGTTACGACCCGTGGCTCTACCCTTTATTCGAGCCCTTCGAAACCCTACGTTTCAGTAGGAGAATACCCGACGGCATGTTGCCGGTATTGTACGGACCTTCCTTGATACGGAACATGTTCGGCTGTTGCCCTGGCCAGCATGTTCTCCAGAGCTTTCACCAATAGAAAACGTCTGGTCAATGGTTGCCGAGCGACTGGCTCGTCACCAAACGTCAGTCACTACGGTTGATGAAATGTGGTATCATGTTGAAGCTGCATGGTCATCTGTACCTGTACATGCATTCCAATCTCTGTTTGACTCAATGCCCAGGCGCATAACTGCTGTTATTACTGCCAGAAATGGTTGTTCTGGGTACTGATTTCTCAGGATCTATCCAGCCAAATTTTTTGAAAATTTAATCACTTGTTATTTCTAGTATAATATATTTGTCCAATAAATATCATTTTGTTATCTGCATTTCTTCCTGGTGTAGAAATTTTAATGGCCAGTAGTGTATTTCAATCAGGTGTATATTTATCAATATATGTTTGTTTGCTATTCTCAACCTGGCAAATTTAAACATGATAAGAAAATATGTCTCAGCTATTCAGCATTCTGCAACTGTGCAATTGTAATAATTTATTGACTTACTAAATATTAATTTTATATTGATAATTATATACAAATAATATACAAACAGAAATAAATTTGGAAAAGCAATACTTTTAACCGAAGACGTTTAAAGTTAATAAACATTTTACACCATAATATGCATTAAATGTTTTCTATTTATAATTATTTTTAAAGAGTAAAATTCATGTATACTTAAATATATACTTAACTCCTGAAACTTTTGTTTTAAAAGGTAAACAAGAAATATTTCACCCATTATTGGGGTTGAAAGTGGAGGAGGGTAAATAAGTCAAATTTTAAAAATGTGAACTAAATTCTAAGCATAGATGCCTCATTTTTCTTTTGCTATAAGAGATTAAGGAAATGCATTACTTCTTAAATAATGTAAAAGTATACGCAAAAAATCTTCTAACATTTAAAAATAAATAAATAAGGATTTCAATCGTGTGATAAATTTCCTAAATTGTTTATTAAAAATAATGTTTACTGCTAAGCTTTAAACGAAACAAATTTTTAAGTTTTAAATTTTTCCTTCAAAGATTGCTTCTTTAAATAATTTTGCAAACTTTGTAATTATTCTAAAATATTTCAATTTCCTCAAGTGATTTTCCCGTAATTGAAAATGCTTAATCCTAGGGGAATTACATTTTAGGATTCTGGAGTAACAGGTGTACTTGATTTTCTTTGAAGGTAAGCATAGCTGTTTAATTGAAACTCTCGCGTTGCTTAGAAATTTAAGATATTTTCTCTTTTTAATAGAAAATATGCCAAATTATGTTCACGATATAGAATATAAAAACGATGTTGATCAAACACTATTAAGTAGTGTAAATATTTTAATTTAGTTTACTGCATCCAGTCTTGTAGTTTAGTATAATGGATGCCCTAT
Source organism: Latrodectus geometricus (assembly GCA_026290005.1). Taxonomy (NCBI): domain Eukaryota; kingdom Metazoa; phylum Arthropoda; class Arachnida; order Araneae; family Theridiidae; genus Latrodectus; species Latrodectus geometricus. The sequence goes on along the minus strand of JAPDSC010055669.1, from coordinate 7,454 downwards.
TACTTTCTTAGTAATTGTAACTATTTCTCAAGAATCTAAAATTATAATCTGATATAAAAATTGTATTTTTGAAAATATAGAATTTAATCATTGACTAATTTCCTTAGTTAAATAGTTGTTAATTACTAAAAATTAAGAATCAGCTAATTGTTAAGAGCCTACTTATTCTTAAAATTTAACAGAAGTTCTTTAAGTTTTATTGAAATCTCATAATAAATGTTCAATTTAATATTTCTTAAGTTTTTTAAAGTTAAATCATTAATTTCACATTTATTATGAAATGTTAATAGCTATTAATTTGTTAATCTTTAAATTAAATATTTTTTTGTTAGTTAAATTTTGAATTTAATTTTCCAATAGTAAATGTAGTCAAATAAATACTTCAAATTTGAATTTGAATTCGTCGTGAATAATGCTGGTGTTGTGAATTATAATTTAAATGCATTTATGAATACACTTACTGTGAGAAAACAAGATATTCAGTAAAAACCGAGCTCAAAATTCTAACTAATTTTTACGTTTAATAAAATTACTAACTTTTCATTAATAATGAATCAGAAATGAAGATTATGTTTGAGCATTTAATTAAAAGAATATCTCTTAAAATTTTCATTATACTAATTTCCCTATTTACTATTAACATTTTAAATAAACTTGTTTTTGCAAAAAAAAAAAAAAAAAAAAAAAAAAAAAAACATTCCTTGAGGGCTTACAATTTTATATGCTGCTTTTAGATTTTTCAAGAAGAAAGTTTTCTTCAAAAACTATTTCCGTACCTTATAAAGACTTTTCCAATTGAATAAAGTTTCAATCATTTTGTATTACGACTGACATTATAATTATACACTTGAAAATAATTATATACAGTTTATTCTCTTAGACATTATTATTAGATTTCAAACTATATAACATTAATATTCAAACTATATTACATATAATATTGTAACGAGAAATATAAACATATGCATGAATATCTTATATTTTTGTTTGAATGTTTTGCTTTAGTGTGTTGTTATCGTTTAATTTGTAAATTATTGTTTATACAATGCTTTTTTTTGTAAAAATAGCAGTTTTCAGAACTGAGAAATAAATCTGTAAAATCTAATTAAGCTTGTCGATATTTGGCGAAAATGTTTGAAACCTGGTGACATTCCGATGCATTTTTGGCTCTAGTAAATACTGCTTAGTAATTTTGGTAACTGTTAGTAATTTTGAGGGGATAGGATAAATAAGAGCCGAGTTATGATGGACTAATTAAAGGAATGTTCCAGAAACATTAAAAAAGGAATGTTCTAAGAACTAGTAAAGATGCGCACCTTAGATTAGTGATGAATCTAATAAAAGTTAGTTCTCCAAGGATTAATGATGCTTGATTCTCAACCACTGTAGTTGCATCTCTTAGTTTCTGTGCAATAAATAAATTCTGTTTTTTTTTTTTTTTTTTTTTTTTTTTTTTT
>JAPDSC010055660.1:0-13439 GCA_026290005.1 Latrodectus geometricus | reverse complement strand
TATTAAAATAGTAACCTTATGGTGATAATTAATATAAAAAAATGTATGTGCTTAGTAATGATTTTTTAAAACTCTGATTTAGGAAATGAATTACAGTAGATCAATTCAAATATAGTGTAAAATATGGTTTGTTTGAAATATATTTAAGATTTTTGGTCAAAATAATTTTAATTTTAAATCAGTATTTATGTGTAGTTTTGTCAACTGAGAAAATTAGGGAAAGCTTTCATGGGATGTATATATAATATTCTAGAACTGCTACATTTATTAATTGTATAGTTGTTTCATCATCATTTAATTATCATTTCTAAGAGCATAATACTTGCTGAGGTTAGAAAAAATATATTTAGTCACAATGTGAAAGGGCTACAAACTACTAGTTATTTTCATTTAAAAAAATATCACATTTTCAAATTCTTTTTGTAGTCGGATATTTATTTTCATAAAAATTTTCTTTATCATCAATAAACGTCAATAAGTTATCATTCTATAACTATTCTTAATGCTTACATTAACATTAAAGGTATACATTTATAAAATACGTAAAAGATAATCAAATTAAAATATTACTCTTCAAATTTAACTCTAATATTTAATTCCTACTGATTTATATTTTTAATTAACATTAAAATATTTTTTCTAAAATTTTCTTTACATAAAAAGAAAAATGTGCTGTGTTAAATTGTAATAGAATAAAGGTCAGTATATTTCTTTTATTAATTGAAAATGCACCCAAAAATTACTGCACATTTACAGAAAAATATAAGATTTATATTAAAAAATAGATACAGATTGTGGCGTATTCTCCATAATACATTAATAAGTTTTCTAATTTTGTGCAAAACTTATGATAACAAGTGCCTTATTTTTTGCAACAAAAAACATTAAAGCATTTATTAAAATAAATTTGATGCATTTTTATATGTGCAAAGATTTAGATATTAAATTTAGTATTTTAATTAAATTCGTATTTAATAATTGAACTAGAGGAAAACATGTGAGGTATATATGTGTTGCAACCGCGACATAAGTGAAATAGTTTAATATATTTGATCTACGGAAATATAATTAAATTCTGCATCAATTAATTAATATCACTTCAAAATTGATATATTTATGAGAATTATTCAATATATTCTTCTAAAGTTATTCATTTACTTTAACTATTTGTATTAATAAAATTTATATCGCAAATATAAAATTTTCAATTATTCTAAATTTTAACTGAAGTATTAGCTGTCTTAATAAAAGAATTTTATCATAAAATTGCATTGCGTGGTAATTGATTTCAATTGTCATTTATATTTTATATAAACAGAAGAAAAATTAATATGATCCAAAAATGAATATTTTCGTGAATTTCTCATAACAAAGAATTTCATTTAGTAAATAATTATGTAATTTCTTAAATGGTTCTACTGAAATTGTTATTATCGTAAGACAATAATTAAAAATAATATATAAAAAAAATAGAAATATGTGATTCTTTCTATTTATTTAAAAATTTTTGACGCTTAGAGGAATGACTACGTATTTTATAAATTTACAAAATTGTACTAATAATTAGAAATTGTTTTAAATTTTTATCGTGTATTCACTTGTAATGAAAATTTCATCCATTTTATAATCATATTATTTTAAATATGGCTTAGGGCATGCCAAAAATATCATTAAAGAAAAAGTAAAAAATAATATCGATATATAGTTTTTAACATCATAAAATAGATTGCTATCACGCAATTAATTAAATTTTTAATCAATTAAATTTTTAATTAATTGAAAAAAATTGTCATAGAGAAAATAAAAAAGTGAATATACCAAATTACATGCACTGGTTATCAAAAATTGAGGAAAAATCAAATAACGATGATTCTCACAAAAATAAGCCAATCTCAATGAAATTGGACTATGTTGGTAGGTTAAAAGAACTGAATAATATGACATTATGCAAAATAGTAGCGCTGCTGTCGGAATGCGTCATTTGTGTATTCCGACAGCAACGCCACCACTTCGAGGTCTCAGAGCAAGACAGCAAATATCGCTACGTGTCTGACATTAGAAATCAAATATAGCAAAATTTTAACAGTGGCCTTCAGGCATCATTTTGCCAAACAATTTCGATGGAGAGTAGTCAAGAGATTAGATCCAGGACAAAGTCAGATAGAAATGACTGAATGTGAATCCGTCTTTGACTCATAGACATTGGTAGCAATTTCTAACCCCGCATTCGGCATTCAGAAAGTTCAATCGAGAAAGGCCATAACACGAATACCGATAACTTATATTTGTCATTATACGCAAGAGGGAGTAGAATCGCAACTTCAGCTGAACTCAGATACTCTCTAGTTGCAAGCTCTAGAAAGTTTGTAGCCAGATCCACCGAGCGTCGAAGGCTTCACGAACGTGGTCTTTACGCGAGGTGACCAGTAATTTGTGTCCCACTCATGTCACGCCATAGACGGAAACATTTGCAATGAGCATATCAAAATGTCCATTAAGCGTGTGATCAATGGGGGGCTGTTCCTTTTACGGGTGAGTTCACGTTAAGCCTTGAATACGATAGTAATCCCATTTTCGTTTGGGAAGAACTAGTTTTCATCCATCAAATATTCGTGAAAGAGATGCATATGGATCAGGCAGTGTGTGTGTTTAGGGTGTATTTATTTGGGTGGACGCACAGACCTCCATGTCTTTTCCCTTGGCAATGTTAATGCTATCACTTATAGTTGATGACATCCTGGATGTTTATGCGCACCCTTATGTCAGGGCGATATGTGACGCTTTCGTGCTACAGGATGAAAATGCGAGACCATACAGGGCTTGCATCGTGAATTATTCCTTATCTTGAGCAGAAAACAATTGAGCTCATGCTGTGGCCAGCTTGATCACTGGACCTCAACCCAATCGAGTCTGTTTGGGATGCTGCAGGACGACTTGTAGCTGCTCTCGGTCTCCCTCCTAGGATCTTAACCATGCTTTCAATTGCTTTGGAAGAGCAATGGCTCGCAATTCCTACACAATTGATAGATCATGTAATTTAGAGTTATCACACATCGCTGTATGATGCTGTTGGTATTCCACGCTTAAAAACAGAACACATTTTCTTTGTATTTAAAATCAATACACAAAAATTAAATTCTCTGGCACTAAGTTAATGAAATATGACTAATATAATTATAGATTTTCTGTAAAATAACTCATAATTACATCTTTTCGATCATGGCATTCTTTTACAATCATGATTAATAATGCAAGTCATTATTATGCTTCAGAATTTATAAAATAACTTCTGATCAGTTATAAATTTTTAAATGCCATTTCTTGAATTGTAAATTCAAATAATTTTTTCTCTAATTCAAACCTAGAATTTTAATGTCCATTTTTCCCTTTTAAAAGTTTTTTTCTCTTAAAAATTAAAATAGTTCTTATTTTTTTAATATTAAAATCTTTTTAATGGTGTTAATATTTTAGTGTCTTTATGTCAATTTAAATTTCAAACTTGTTTAAATTCTTATTTAGAATGGCAGCAAAGAGTTTAAGTGAAAAAATCGCATTAAAAATTTTAATTATTTTTAAAAATACTGATTATTGTAGGCTAATTACTCCTCTAAATTAACTTGATTAAACTTCTAAACAAATCTAAACGAAGCCTAAAAGAAATTAAAAATAATATGTTCCGCATATTTGCATGTTTTATAGTATTGCTAAACAGAAATTGGAATATTTTTAAAAATAATTTTAAAAAGTTTGATGGTTGCAAATATTTAAAAGAATTCCATATTTCTAAATATTCGAAAACTTATTTTTACATTTTTTTAAGACAATGTTTTTATTTTTCTCTATAAACTATTGACCAAAGTTTTTATTTTTCTTAAAGAAACCATTTCCACAGAAAAAAATTGGAATTGTTCCTTTTTTTAATTATGTCATCTATAAAGAAATCTATAAGGAATAGCACCAGTAACGTACTTAAATATAAAGAAAAGTTTACTATTCTTTCTCACAACAAGAGTTTGTTAATCTAGGGGGAGGAATGTTTCTTCTAAAAGCTTTTCTCTCTTTTAAGGAGAAAAATGACTCTTACGACTCATACTTAACTGCCTCAAGGGCAAAGTTGAGCTCTAGGGACAAGGCGATGCCCAGAGGAATGAATGTCCGGCCATTGAACCAACTCTCTTTCATAAGTCCTTTCTCTCCATCCAACTGTGAACTTTCTCATACACCTTTATGTCCGCGATAATTAAATTTGTCGCCAAGAGAAACTCCATTTTACTTCCAGACAAATGTATTCGTTAATAAAAGGACTATTCAGAGAGAACTGTACAAACATGTGTGTCGCCAAACAAAGAAGTAGAATGATTAGCCACTTTCCTATACGGAACTTCTGCTTCCGGGCAATGAATACGTAAAACTTAGTCGCTTTTACTGTGAATGGCGTAAACTATTATAGCACAATGGTCTGAATAAATAAAATGATTTACAGCTGTCATAAGTCTTCATTTTCAGCTGCTATAGTGGTTTCACATCATTCATCAAGAAAGAGGAATATATTGTACGCAAGAATTGTTTCATATTAATGATTAGCAACACTGATTGCATAACTTACAAAGTTGAATGGAAAAATTAATAATATATTAGTAAGATAAATTTTGTTTTAAACTGGAAAGAAAAATGTAATTTCAATTATAAAAAGGACAAAATATATATTGCTTCAATTTAAAATACACTTATATCCTTTAATTAATTTAAAGCAATAGCACTTTATCTAAATATCTTTATTGAAAATAATTTTAAATATAAAATGACAAATAAATGTGTTTTAATTATTTAAAATAATCAAAACAACACATTAGCAGTTAAATAATTATATGTCATTAAAATACAAATATATATATTTAAGTTATCTTCATTTAAAATTTCATTTGTTGAAATTTTATTTATCTCTGTTCGCGATATATACAGTAGGTTTTATTAATTTCAATCACAATGTACTCGAAACTTCAAATTCATTAATATATTTTGCAGATATAGCAGGCCGATGGCTGAGTGATTAGCATTCCTGTCTCTAAGGCTGTTGGTTCTAGGTTCGAATCCCGGTTCAGGCATGGACGTTTTCTTTCTCTTTGTTTCTCTGTGTTTTGTTTTTATTCCTGAGATAATACATGAATGTGGCCCACCCTATAAACGGGTTTGTGGTGCTGTGACGTGGGTAATGCTACTCGCTTCTGTGACTTGGTTCACAGGGGCACACCGGGTAACGTTAAATGAGTAGCAATTTCTGGCCTTGTTGCGGTAAAGGGTCAATCACCCAATGCCTACTATTGAAAAAAAAATTTTGCAGATTTGAAAAATTTTGCAGAGTATGTCATTTTAAATTTTTTTTCATTTCTCAATTTTAATTACAATTCTTAATTACAATTTAATTACAAATATTTAGGGTCGTTTTTGATTACAGTCCGTCTAAATATTGTTTGCTTATTATGACTAAGAACAATTGAAGTTCAAAGGTTTTTAAAAAATATTTTGTGGCCTTTAAAGCTGAACCTTTTTTTGGAATCTCTATACCCCAGAGAATCTGGTTCTTTTAATTACAACTTAAAAATATTTATATAAAACTACAATTATGATGAATATTAGCAAATGTACTGTTTTATATTTCACTTAATCAATAATTCAAAATTTTTCATTTAATGTTACTATGCAGTAAGTGAGAGCAGTTTATGGTAAAGACAATGCATCTTTCTATTTTTTGACATTTAAATATGTAAAAAATTTAGACGTTATTTTTTTCTCACTTAATTTATGACTTCTCTCAAATTAAGATTGAAATTGACACTGTGTTTATCAGTTATTGAGTCAACTGTGATGAAATTAGGTTAAAATCTGTCCCATATCATTTTTAAATTTTAAATAAATTTCCTGGGCAATTTTATAGCAAAAAATTCTTTACTAGATGACTTGATTGGGATCTATGACTTAATAGGACCCGCATAGGTTTTGAGATGTTTTATATCTAAACTTACTCTGTATAAGCAAATTTGCTTAAGGAATTATATTATCAGCTTAATCTCAACATAAAATGCAATATAGAATAACTGAGCTGTATGTATAAATACATAAAAGGAATTTGAGAATGAACAAAATTACTTCAGAAATTTTATCATGATTCGATATCTCTGAACTTTTAATGAATTTAGTTTTTTTAATATAACAAAATGCATAAATAAATATTTAGTAGTACATCTTTTTGCGTTAAGATCCTGGTGACGTAGTAGTAGTAGTGTAATGTGCCCTAAGCCACAGTCATAAAAACAAATAGAGGTAATGTAGTTCTTAGTCCCAAAAGGCTGTCTTACCACTGAATTTAGTTTAGTCATTTTGCTTTAAAAACTACTTCGTATCACCTAACCCTGGAATTGACCTTGGAAAAGGCTTCTAAAGTAATCTTTTTTTTTTTTTTGGCCCAGTCTAATTAGATTATAAAAGAATTCTGCTATTACAAAATAATTCTTTTTATAATGGATTCATAATGCATTCATTTTCATTGTGGTAAAGATATTGACTCAGCCGGTCCACAGCTTTAAGTTTTCTTAGAATTAAATCAATTTTTTATTACTTTGGAGGCCTATTTGGCATCAATATTTTACTAAAATACTTAAAGAGTAATTTGTTTGCAAACATAAAACAGCATATTATAAAATATTTTGATCCATAAACCAACTGGTGAGTAGGATAATACGATACAATCAGTATGGATTGTTTTCTAGATGTTACTGACCGATTCTGTGCTTCATTATTGAATATTGATCTTAGGAATAAATTCTGATGTCTATTGTTAGATAATTAAAATGTTGACCATTCCTTCCAAGCAAACTGAATTTAGATTCGTTATTCAACGGAATTTTTTTCCATATTTATTTGTTTCTCTTCTGTGTTCTTTGATGAATTTCAATTGATCTTCTCAATCTTTTCTCAAGATGTAGGCTTTTCTTAGAGAACCGGTCCCAGAATCCAGCCAAAATTAGACTTTTTGTTGTTTCTGATGACACTGGGCAACGCCAAGCCCGCCGGTCAGAGACTAGGCAAATGAAGTCAGAGACAGGGCATCTTTCGTTTTTGAATAGAACACCCTCATACGAAGGTGGAAGTACGACTTTTGGCTCATAGATGGCAGCACCATCTGAATATTCCAATTTAGAGATTGAAACCAGTGAAGACCCAAAGTCTGGCTCCAACCACCCCCAAAGGTATTAATTTGTAATGGGAAGATGGAGGACATTGCGACCCGATATATATTACGTACCCCAGTCACCATTAGTGTACACGATGGATCTTCGGCTAAACCGGGATTCGAAGTCACCACCTTCTGGTAACGAGAACTACGCTCTAACTAACCAGGCCACATAGTATCCTTACTCACTGTCTGTCCAGATTCAGAAATCATGTCATTGCATATTAAAACAGCAAACTTATTTTCAACAGTGATCAACTTCCTTCTAATTGACACGAAATTGAGCATTTTTCTTTAAAATTCTTTATACTTAAAAAAAAGGAGCACATATCCTTACCACACACATCCTTCTCTTCTGTACTGTGCGGCCAACTATATATTTAAATATCTAAATATTCTAGCGGTTGGAAATGACTACTGCAAAAAATGACTATCTTCTCCACTTCTTTATTAACTAAACATCTATCAACAAAAGGCGTATTTTCAATTTTTAAGCTACTCAAAATAATATTAATAATTTAAAGTAAGAAATAGAACGTCACATACATTTAGATCAATTTTAGAAATATTGTTTTATCAAATCGTTTAAAACTTTCCTGTTTGCAACTTTTCAAATTCAAATTTGGTATCTTTTAAGTTAATACTTTTCAAACATACTATTAGTTGCGCACTGTGTAGGAGGGTTAAGTAAAAATAAATCCTCTACTTATATCATTGAGAAATTTAGCTTACGAAATAAATTAAGATAAGAAAACATATACTTTCAAAATATTTATCAGCTACTGTAATATAAAAATATCAATTTATATAGTTATACTCTCTTTGAAGATAAAACAATGATAAAGTCAAGACTTTCCAACTCTTACAATTCATGACGTAGCTCAAAGAAAGGATAGCACTCTTTAAAGTGGAAGGGTTTAGGTTTACTGACATTGTTTGAGACATTGTCGTACAACGAAAGGTAGATTTTATATTTCTGTTTTCCACAGTACGTATGTTGAGATGAGGATTTTTCCAGGTTATCTCCCTTGCGATACATAAATATGAACGACATTCAATGAAAGTTTCCTATGTAAAACCTTTCGTGGAGGTTGCTCCAATGCTTTACGGTAACAGCATTTAATTTTATGCTCACAATTTACGTAAAGTCCTTTCTCCAAGCAATACTGGTGGAACATTAAAACATGTTTTTTAACTGCCTATCTAATTATCTATTCTAATTAACCTATCTATCACTAGATGGTAATATGATTAATGATTAGACTCTAGCAATAATATTTTGTTTCAATAATTCCATGAAAGTTTAAAAACGGTACCACGTTTTACTTTATACATTTTATTAATAAAACATAAAATTATAATACGAGGAAATAAATTTAATTCTGGAAGTTTCTTAAAAAATTTCAAATCCTGTATACCCTTACTATGTATACCCTTACTATGTATATTTCTTAGTTTTTTTTTTTACTTGCTGAATATGCAGACCTGAGTAAATTTTGATTCAAATATGGTGCTAAGGATTTTAGTTTAGATTTTAATGAATGAGGAAAGACAACGAAAATTTGCAAGGAAAGGGCTAAAGTAGGAAAATATTTATGTATAAATTTCGATTATTTTTGCAAGCATATTAATATATATTTTTTAATTTTTAATATTAATACACAAAAACAAGTACATTAATATCGCTTTTAAATTTAAGCGTGTTACACTTATGTGTATATGCATAATTATTTTTCTTTAATTTTAAGTATCAATATATTAAAAAAAATTAAACATTTATTTTGTTTTCAAGGAAATAAATTTTCCAAAAATTAAATTATTTAGTAACTGTTCTAAAAATACAAACAATTTGTATTTATGATTTTTGTACATTTATTTTGCAAAGCGCAATGACAAACATAAGGATTTCATAAAAACACATCCAGAGGTCATGTATCGTAAGACACGTGTACATGTAACAAAACAAAAGAACAATGAAAATGAAATAAAAATTCCATTCAAACAGATCGTTGTCACTTGAAAAGTGCGAAAATAAATTGAAATTGAAAACCCGGAAAACTTTCATTAAGTTTTCATTAAGATTTATTTAATTACAGAAAGCATTTCTTAAAAAAAAGTTTCATCGCACGTGTGTGTTCGATTTTCTTCGTAAAACTTTTATGTATTGCAGACAAAGTAATTTAGTTTGATATTTAACAATGTTCCTTTTAGTTTTTATGCTTACTCGTTTGATTATCAAAACGATCTCTTTCAATTTCAGTTCGATAAAACTAAATTTTCTAAAAATCTTAATGCTTAAAATATAAATGCGAGAATAATTTACTCTTTAAAATTTTGCGGTTATTTTATTTTGTCTCTCAGACTTTTAGAATTATTTCACTTCAAAATTCAAAATTAATTGCTAAAACTCCATAAAGTAGCACAGCAAAGCAAAATATTCAATAGTCATTTCTATTAGCCTAATGCATTATCCTTTTTTTTTCAACGCAATTCAAACAAATTACATTAAACAAATGTTTTTAAAATGGTTTTATAATATAATAAGTTACTATTTTGTTGTAATATAAAATTAAATGCCACTCGCATTTATAACAGAATATAAATCATCTAAACTTTTCTTTCTTCATTTTCTTATGAATCATAAAAATACTGTTTGAAAATGAAACCAGGACTAATAAGGGTGCTATTAAAATAAAAACTGTCATATGAAGAATTCAAATGTAAAAATATTTTAAAATTATGAAATTTGTCACAAATATCATTTCCCATTCATTGTAAGATTATTTTGGATGTATATATTTCTATGTTAATAAAATTAAAAATTATTATATACTTAACTGAGTAGAAAGTGGAAAATTGCTTGAAAAATTTACAAAGAAACAACTAGTTAAATTTTGAAGAACACATGCTTAGTATTTTTAAAGATATCAGTAACGGATTAGTACACTAAATAGATAAGAAATAGACTTATGTAAATAATTATTAGATACAAAATTTTCATCAATGATATCTTAAGATATTTTAATAAATTTAGAAATTTTGTCGGTATACACAAAATATATTTAATATTGCTAAAAATGAATATACAATATAAGTTACAACTTTAAATTTTATATGTTTATATATCACACAATTTATTTAATTTGCCCCATAAAGTAAAGAGTTACTTAATTTTTTATAACCATTATTTTATAATGTTTTAATACACTTCTGTCCGAAGAGGTAACTTCATTTGCAATACATACAATTCTGAAAAAATGTTAAAAAAATTCAAGTCAGGAAACATATTTCTGAAGAAAATCAACAGCATAACCCTAGAATTATCAGCTAATTACAATCAGCTCGTTTGGAAGAATAAAAATATTTATATTTTACATTATTCGTAAAAGATTGTAGACAAAACAAGTTTCGATAAAAAAAACAATAAGCAAATTAGTCAAAAATTATTTATATAAATATCAAATATTTAATAAAAACAAAAGAATACTCTAAAAAAAAATTAAATCAAATAGCACTCAAATTTATTTACATTTATAGTTTTTTTTCTTCTTTCTATACATTTGCCTGATGTAGAAAATTCTATAAATAATTATTCAAAAAACTATAAAATATTTAATTATAATTTTTAATCGCATTAATAGCATTTGAATAATATTAAAAGCGTTGATATGAAGAATGTTAAACTTATATTAAACTAGAATATTTTCAATTTTTATTTAGTTTCTATTTACAAATATATGTAGCTTAAAATTCAGTGCTACATATTATACTCTTCTTGAATAGTTATTTGAAAAAAAATATTAGTGTGTGGTGTGGTGTGATGTGATGTGGTATGACGTGTGTATGTGTGAGTTAGGATTAGTGTTAAAGATGGTGTTACTGGATAAAATAAGATATTAAGTAAATCATATTGAAATTTATTTAATATAAAACACAATTATATCGATTTAACTTAAGGTATTCAAATATATATCAATTTATATAAAGTAATATTAAATATATGAAGGAAATAATGAAAAATAAAGCCTTGTAGCTAGGATTTCTTAGTCTGAGACGAGATAAAGTATTTCGATTTCAAGTTTTGAGACTGGAAATATTTTTCTTATTATTATTCTAGATAAGAGGTATATAATAAGCATATTGCTACTGAAAATATCTGCTTTATTTTAATTGGTATAAATATTTCCTTAGTTTGATTTTTTAAATCAGAAATATGTATATCTGCAGCAAACACTTACAATAATACATCATTCCAAATTTTCCTCATATTTTGTATGTACATAGAAACATCTACATTTAATTTGTAAAAACCCTAGGTAACAAATAAACTAAAATCACATTTTAATGAGTTTGAATGAAAATTTACCTTTTTTAAAATATAATGATGGCAGTTTTCTTTATACTTTTGGCAACGGTATTTTATGCACTATATATGCATAAAACATTAAGATATTTACTGAATATATATATATTATTTATATTTTATTTATCATTTATTGTCAATTAAGCATTACATAGATTATAGTGCTATAATTATACACGATAATAAAAAATGTCTCGGTGATTATAAATGAAAAATAATAAAAAATATTTATTATTTATATTTTATATATTATTTAATTTTATTGTTTATATTTTATTACAGTATTTATGTTTTATATATTAATTACTGTCAATTAATCATTATACAAATTACAGTACTATTATTATACACGATAATAAAAAAAGTCTCGTTGATTATAAATGTAAAATAATTAAAAAAATATATAATTTTTCCCAACTAATACTATCGTTTAATAAATCTAATAAAAGTTAAAATACCACAAAGTTAAATTTCTGCTTAAAAAATTATGTTTATACTGAAGTTTAAATTTGTTAGAATTCGGAATGTTATTTTTTTTGGTTTGAAAATTTTAAGCAAAATTATTCCATTATTATTTTTTTAACAATTAAACATTGCATTTTAAGCATCAAAACAATTTTCATAGAAACTATCCATACGTAAGCTAAAATGTTTTAAGCTAAGAACTTCATAGGAAAGTGGAAATATTCGATGAGTTAATAACAATAAATTTTGAAAATTAATATAAATCTCATTATACGTAGATTAAGTTTTTGGTAAATTACTGTTTTAAGAATAATGTAATTTTGCTAACTTAAAAACTATTAATCATTTTTACAATTTTAATTTACTAATACCAAGCTATATATAAATAGAGTTCATATATGTATTTATTAATTTAAATGCCAATAAAATAATAAGTATTTCTAAGAAATTAATATATATATATATATATATGTATAGAAAAAAAGAAGTAGTCATAAAGTAACAGTGTCACCCTTAACTTGAAAGTCTTACAAGAAGCTTGAAATGCTATTTAATGGTTACACTTAGTTACGTTCGTTATTTTACATATGCAGTTTTCTTTTGTATAAAATTACTTCCTATAATTTTCATAGTTTTCTAAGAGCAATTATTTGATACTCTGTTTTTTTGCATTGATATGTTAATTATTTGTTACCTTCAATTTTATATCTGGTGGATTTCTATGGTTTTGCAGTGACATAATCTTGAGAGTTTTCCATGTTCATTAAAGAAAAAGCATAGTTTTATGCCAATATGGTCTACACCACCTGATTACTAAAACATCAAGCTAAATAAACTTCTACTCAGTTTCATTAGTAACTTCACTTTGTTTTCTACATTAAATTCGAACTTCAATTACCTCTGTACTGTGTACATGTTCTTCCCTTGTCATTTAATGTTTACATTTTTTTGTATACCTTACATATACATAACTACATACATATATGAGAACAGACACTCACACAAACACTATAAGAAAACTGATTCCAGTGTATTTTTGAAATTATTGGAAATGAATACTTATATGCTTTTTTTTGTTTTGAAATCTCAACTGAATACACATTAATTTGAAATCTTTCAATATATCTATTCATAGTTAAATCATGCAATTCACTAAATTAATTGCTAAGAAAATCCAATACTTTATAAAATAAATAATAATGTAATTTAAGTTTTAAACAAATATTTATTTTACCTTCAAATCGAAAAAATATAATTTAATCTGAATTGTGTTCAACGAACTCTTAAATAAATTAATCTGACTTTTTTTTTTTTATTTTGGTCTAGACTTTTTCTAAAATTTTCCTGGAAGTAACGCAAAAATGAAACTTTTAAATTTAT
>JAPDSC010055649.1:2061-16581 GCA_026290005.1 Latrodectus geometricus | reverse complement strand
TATATATATATATATATATATATATATATATATATATATATATAAAATTGTTATTTTAGTAACATGGGCAACGGCAAATTATTTTTAGTGATGCAAACTTTAAGTTAGCTTTTTAACTGTAATGTAATATTGTAGGGGAGGAATAATAGGTAAACTTAAATTTTCCTTTTTGGAGCTTCTTCATTTAATCTGGTTATAGGAAGAAATTGTATTCAAGGTTACGAGAATGGAGTGATTTTGATGATAGTTATAAATTGTAACTTAAATTTTTCAATAAAATGTAGTAATATCTTTTTTTGCAAAGTAATATCTTGTTTAAGTATTTAATTGTAAATTGTTTTAATTTCTGATTATTTTATTATTGTTTGAAATTTGATTTTTAATTTTGATAATTCTCCTTAGTTAATTTTTTTTATCGTACTGCATATTTATGTAATAAATGAAATTATGAACTATTAAAAGGTATTGAAATGATGGATTTCAGAAATAGTTCTTTGATTTACAGACACATAATTCCACTTATGATCATAATGTCACATATGTTTAACATATGTTTTAATAACATATGTTTTATATGTTTTAATAACATATGTTTTACATAACATATGTTTTATATGTACATCATTTTAGTTCAAAACTCCAATAAATATGAAATTGTCCCCAAAAGTTTTCTTTCAATTTGATGCCAATATTTATATTCTCTTCCATTGTTTTAACATCAAAACTGTCTATAACTGAACAGACTGAATCATTCCTTTAATTAATGTGACGTTCAAAATTAAATAAAATTAAGTAAGGAAATTTTAAATAGCTATTATGGCCAATTGTCACAAGTAGCAAATTTCTGAAATGTTGGTTATAGCAATATAATCATTTTTTAAAATATTTTAATATTTTTAATTCAACTAGGAAACACGTTATTCATAAATGATGAGTTTAAAACATTATGTAATGAGTAATACATTATGATTACGACATATTTTTATAATTTTTATGCAGTTTAATACATAATAATCAAATGTATATGTACTTTATTACTCTTTATATATTTTGCTGAGTATACATTTCTTAATTATTGTGCTTTAATTATTTCATTTCATATATGTAGTAAATTAATTATTTCTAACTAAGTTTCAGGGTCAAAATGTCATGCGTTAATAAAAGATGTTTGAATTATTATGACCATGGTACAAAATTGTTGCGACATATTTCTCACTTCCAGTTTATTTCACAATTTATACGATATAGTATAATATTTTAAATGTAATTACATCTTCGTAAGGTTTCTTAAGTATTTCATCCATAATAAAAATCAAATGATAGAAGTTTTGAAGCATTAATTATTTTTTGTTATCCTATAATTATGTTTGATAGAATTATTAGTATACTGAAATAAAACATATATTAATTTGGGTTTAAAATATTACTAAATAATTGTATGATGTAAAATATTTTTATAAAGAAATAAATTTTTTTCATAAGATTATAATTGCGTAAATTAGAAAATGGAATGCTAAAAAAATATTTTTCCAACAATTTAATTTGAAAAAATGTGTATATTGTGGATTAGTTAAATTAAAAAGTTAAATGTTATATTTTCGGATATTAGGTTGGAAAAATCCATGAAATTATCAAATTAGTCCTTAACATATTACACAATTTAAAAAAGCAAAAATGGAACATTTTATTTGGAATTACATGCATAAATTGCATAAACATATATAAGTTTTATTTAAATATTTGAAACTTTTGTTATTACAAAAATAAACTGAACATTCTAAAGATTTTTAAATCTAATGTCAGATTATTTTTTAAATTGTTATAATTCGATAAAAACAAACTTATTTGTTTCTATAAATTTTAACAAAAGTTTCTTTAGTAAAAATATTGTTTATATTTTTTCTTCAATTAATCAATAAATTAAATGAAATGCTTATTGGTTTATAAAAAATATATTAAATTACAATATTAGAAGTTACTTAACTTTTAAGGAATCATTTGTCTTAGCATTTGTTTAACAAATTCTCATCTTCGAACTAACAAAAGAAACTATTG
Organism: Latrodectus geometricus; assembly: GCA_026290005.1. Classification (NCBI taxonomy): domain Eukaryota; kingdom Metazoa; phylum Arthropoda; class Arachnida; order Araneae; family Theridiidae; genus Latrodectus; species Latrodectus geometricus. Next base: position 14,526 of record JAPDSC010055649.1, on the reverse strand, counting down.
TAACAAAGAAAATATTTAGCAAAAGGGAAAATAAAGAATGAATTTAAAATAATTACTTCTAATACCTATAAAAATCAGCTTTTTCAATTTTTTAATAAATAAGTTTATTTTTTCTGTAACTAAAGCAAAAAAATATATATAAACTAAAATAAAGTCCTGAAATCCATTATAATTGCTGTTGTATAATGAAACCAGACAACAAATATTAAATATAAAAAGAACTATCTAGTATATTAAAATTAGCATTGTATATTAAAAAGTGTGTGGGGGAAAAATAAAATTTATTTCTTATAAAAAGAAAAATATGCTCCCTGACAAATTGAAGGTACGTTTTGAAATAATTTTGGTTTCTCAATGCATAAAGAATTATCTTTGCTTACTAAACTTAACCTAATAAATTTATGTCTTATTTCAACATAATAAAATAGTTTTGTTCTTAAAGAATTTCGATATTAAGTGAAAAACTTTGGGAAGAAAAGAATTGATTTTATGAAGAAACCTAAGCTTTCCAAAAGGCTTTACATAATTGCAAGGAATTTGTGAATTCATTTTCAGTTTTTATTGCAAAATCTATCACCCCAGTATATATCTGCCCCCTAGTATAGAACTTTCTTAAATATAATTATATTTCTCCTTTGTCATTTTAAGAATTTCTCAGAAACATCAATAAAGTTCAGCTTCTATAAGAGTTTTTTCTTAAATATTTATTTTAAAAACTTTTTTTTATATATTTCAGATGTTCAACAAAAGAACTAATTTATACGTGTAATAAAATTATACTTAATAAAAAACTCTTTCTTATAAGATTATAACTCAAAAATATTTTTAATTTTTTGTGATCTGTTTTTAAAAATAATTATTTATTGTTACAGTTGTTTATTGACTTACAATTTTTGCTAATATGTACTGCAAAAGTATAATTATATAGTTACTTTCAAAGCACAAAATGTAAAACTAATATACATTATTCATGAAAAATATTTGAAGATTTGATAAGTTAAATAAGAAAATATTAAATGTAAAATTGATTTATGTAAAAAAATTAATATTTATAATTTCGCAAGAAAGTCATGACTATTTAATACGAATTTCTTTATCAAAGATCATATAATACAAATTATTTTAAGAAAATAAACAAACACCTAACTATTTTTATATTTTCACTAAATGTGTATAATATTTTGATATCTAAGTATATTTATATATAAATACTATATTTTTTACAGGTCTTTTATGATATATTTCAGGTATTCAATTAAACTTATATTTATATATATATTAAATTCTAAAGGAACTTACCTAAGTTCAAGGTAATACCCAAGCCAAGGTAAAAATTATAATAAAGTTACCTATACCCAGGGTAAAAATAATACAACATATGCTTAATTTAAGACAATCTTGGGAAAATAATATGGCATAAGCTAAAATTTAAATGAAAAAACTATCCACCAACTATGTTTGGATTTATTATAAAATTCAAATGTGTGTGCTGAGATTAACTTATATCGTTGTGAGCTGTAAAGAATTATTAATGTTTTCATAATTTATTTCATACAAATTCCTTTTTTACTTACTATGATGTTTAAAGTTACACGCCATTTCAAAGAAGTTTTATACTTGTTAAGATACTTAATAATGTTATTTAAAATTTAAATAAGAGATTTTTCATTCTATTTTATGTTCCTTACTCAGGCAATTTCAGAATAGTGATATAGAATCTGTTTGGTATTTGTTTTATTAAAAACTATCTATTTTATTTGTAGGAATATAATTTATAAGGATTTTATGACTAAAAAGTAGTGTGTTTTGGAAGTTCTTTCGCTGACGTAACTCCTCAGATTTAATGTTCCTTTGCTTTCATGGCGTAGATAAGTGTAGTTGTTTATTTAAGTGTAAACCTCGCCATTTGGCTGTAGTTTATAATTACGAAGTGGTTTGATATGTTCAACATCTTCTGTAGTCAAAACCATTTTAAAAAGCAGCTTTCACACATAGAATTTAAATACTTGTTTTTTATTTATTTATTTATTTTTTATATTTTATTTTACTTATTTATTTTTTTTTGTAAATTGATTTATTACCTTACACTGAGAGCATTTTTTTTACGTTTTTGACTGAAAAATTTATCTAAAGGAACAATTGTTTATTTTGAACTTAATGTAAATTTTCTTTCTTTAAAACTGTTGATTCGAATAAAACAGTTAACCACAATGATTAAATATAAAAATGTAAAACAATCATTGATATTTATTTTATTTTATTTCATTAGGATTTGGTTTTCAACTCTGAAGAATATTCCTGTAAGAACTTTTATAAAAACAAATAAATACTTTGAGTTCGATTCATTGTTTTTTGCATTGTTCATTAAAATAATAATTAGACAAAATAGATTCATTCAATTTTTTGATAAAAATTAGTTTTAAAATTACTGTTAAAATGTTACAAATATATTGTTAAAAAATAGAATTTCTGATAATTTGTGAAAAGAAAACATAACTTGATTTTATAATATTTCCTCAAACATCAAAAATCTTGTAATAAATTATAGGTTTATTATTTTTAAACTTTTGAAATCCATTATAAAAAAATGTTTTCATGTAATTTAAAAATTTTCAGTTCATTTTGGAACTTTATATTTCATTTAAAAATCATGATTTTTATTTATAGTCTAAAAATTTTTTATAGTTTAACTATCAATCAGTTAAATAAATCATAACAATATACACTTAAAGTAAATGTTTCCTTTTTAACAATGCAATAATATCCTTTTTAACAATGCATTTAATATGTAGATATAATGAAATTTAATATGTAAGTTATTATAAGGATTTAATATATAAAATTGAATTTTACAAGAATGTAAGTTAAATTTTTTAAGAAAATATCATGATTTGAAAATTTAAATCAATTAATGTTTTTTTATGTATCATGAGAAATTGAGTATTCATAAAAAATTATTTATTCTTAGGAAGAAATGTAAATATGAAAATTAAAATATTTTTATAACAAAGAATTCATTGCGTTTTATAATATTTCCGAAAGTCATATGTACTTAATGTACATAATGAGCAAAAAGAGCTCTTTGCATTCAATGTATGTTATACTGGACTTGGACAAAATATGATTTAGTCCTGCCGAATTAATAATACAAGATTGAAGAAATAAAACTTTCTATTGGAGGAAGTTTAATATACAATATATTTTTAATGGAAACTATTCTTGAAAGTGACTCTAAATTACACAGCATTTCTAAAATTTAATTTAATATAATAAATAGTTTAATTAAAGTCTGAACCATAAAATGTCAAAAAAAATTATATATTATGATAGTAAATTTATTTTGGAATTTAAAGTTGAATAAGTAAGCAAAATAAAACTACTTAAATTCTATAGTGGTATAAAAGAACTATAAAAATAGTGCATACATAATAAATAAGTTAAAGAAAAAATGTAAATGAAAAAGATTAAAATGAAAACTCATCTTAAATTGTAATATTTCTATTGATTTATTTGAATAGGTAATACTAACTATATCTTAACATCAAAAGTTTTAGAACTGCCCTCCTATATGAAACCAATAACAATAAATTTTTAAATTATTTCTTGAATTAAATATCTAAAGTCTAACATTTGAAGCATTAGCATTTTATATATGTATTAAAAACAGAACCTATTTTCACTTTTGTAGTATATTTAAATTTGTTAAGTGTTCCTGTAATTTTGCTCCAATTAATTCATACATATATAATGTTTTAAATAAAAAAAACCGTAACTCTTTCATTTGTTATTAGCTAGTTACGTATGTTTAATGGCTACTTATTATTCACTCAGTATTAAATTTATCATCCTAACTGTTGTTTTTATTCTTTGCAAACCTGTTTCTGAAATTACTTTCTTTTAACATTAATTTGAAAACAAAGTTATAATTACGCATGGTATAATGAAGTTTACTTCGTAAATGTTTTTTAAACATTTTAGATAAGCTTTTCTTAAGTTTCATAAATGTCTATATTGAAATAAATAATAAAATATAAAAATTAGAATTGTATAAAAATAAGAGAATAAATGCTCCTCAGCAATTAATATTTTTTATGGAATCTCTAAATCCAGTTTTTTTTCCTTTTTAACTATAAATTAGTTATCTATTTTGGAATTTTGTTTCAGAAGCAAATAGAGAGTTTCTTTTTTGCCTTTGTTAGATTTATTTATATCCGTGCATTGACTTATTCAAATATTATTGAAAATATTCTTGAAATATTTTATTTCATATAATGAATATAATATAGGTTTCATGCAGACATTTTTTTAGCAATTAATAAACAATTCTCTTGAACTATAAATTCATGCTTTGTAAAAAGTGAACAATCATTTCTACGAAAAAAATTCGAAAATTTATATCTTTTGTGCTTTTTTAATCTTAAATTTTCAAAGCTATAATACACAAAAGTTTCTCTTATTTTGAAGAATATTCATGACATAAACATAGAAATTCAAATATACATTTGTTAAGTTAAGTTAAATTATTGAGTATAAAATTTTTAGCGGATATTTTTGCTGCTTAAACAAACATCCCCTTTTAAAACTTGTTATTTATTTTTGTGTTTCAGCACTCTTAGATTCTTATCACTTTCCATTACATTTATTCTTTTAGGTCACGAAGTTCCTTTGGTTTTATTGCTCTGCTTTATTGTTCTGAATTCTTAAGGTACAAGAACAAAATTGTTCGAACAGCAGAGTTGAGTAGTCTTACACGGAATATAAAGCATCTGCTAGTAAATTGAGCAGAATTTATAAATTAATGCTTTGAGTTTAGTTTCTCAGTTCTTATATCATTTGATTTTTTAGAAAAATATAAATCCATGATTTAAGGAATATTTCTAGCGAAATAAATGTTTGTGCGTACTTAAAGTCATAAGTTTAGGTAAAATAACTAGTTTAATGATATTTTTATCAGGTTTTTCAATTAATATTAAGAAACAGATGTTTTAAAAAAAGTTAAAAGAAAATTTTTTCACTGTAATAAATGCTTTAATATAAAATTAAATTAATTAATATTTTTTCATGGTTATTGAAGATTAATTTTTTTTTCTGGGATTACTTAATATTTTAAGTGTAAAACACTGATTTTAATTCGAATAATATAGTTTAATATTATAATTTATATGATATAATTTCATTATATCCTTGTGCTTGTAAAACTCAGCAGTGACAAATATTGTTATCAAAAACTTTTTGCGCTGTTCAATAAATACATAATTTAGAAAAATAGTAATCTGATTAAAATAAACATTATAAAATATTCAGTAAATTATATTTGTTAATGCATTGTTCACACTCTCATTCAAATGTTTAAATATAATAAGGTAACCAATGGAAAATAATAAGGTAAACCTTACATTCCGGTAATTATACATAAAATAAGTGCAATTATTAGTGGAATATATCTTAAATGTTAATAAATTACATCTTTTATAAATATTTTTTTCAAAATATAAGTAATCAATTTGAGTTAAATAAAGAAATATTTATTATGGTTTGAAGAACTAATAATAATTATAATATAAATAATTAGCATAGTTTTTTTATTATCATAAATTAATGGACATTATCCTAGTTAAAATATTACATATTATGATTTGGAAATATTAACAATATGAAATATTTAATTTAAAAAATATTTTTGGGAAATTACGATGTATCACAACTAATAAACAATTCCTTATTGTTTAAAATTTAAAAATTTGATATAAGAATGGAATAAAATTTCCATAAATAAATGTTTTCCACAAAGTTTTTTATATTCTATTTTACTGATATTAAAGCTGAATAATTAGAGACAGTAAGTGCGGGGAATATTTTAAATGCTTTTATTTTTCAACAAAGTTATATTATATCATCCCTACATTTTGAATAACGGATCAATGACTGAAATGTTTACTTTAAATAATTAAAACTGATATTATTGAATGTAACTGAGCATGACCAAAGTTGATGCAAATTAAATGAAATATAGAAGAGACAGTAAAATTTCTTCTTTACTTGTGTCTTGATTTCTTATTTATGTATCATATTTAATATTGTGTTTTAGTTACGAACATATTATACATTTCTGTAATTCATACATCTCAATTATATAGAATTTTACTTAAAAATTTTATTATAGATATTGGATATTTTATTAACTTTAATCCAAAACAATATTTGTGTAGTAATGCACATTAATATTAAGTTTAATTCTTGATTAGATCACGCTTTAAGTTATTATAGAATATGTACAATCAACATAAAAATCATGTTTGCATTTAACCACTGGTAACAGGAGTAGTCTTCATAAGATTTTCTCATTTTTCACTTTACGTATCAAAAAAATAAATACATTTATTGAAATGTAAAGGAGAATAAATATGTGAAAATCATATATTTAAAAATTTGAAGTGGAAAAGTATAAAATTATATTTTAACCATATGTGTTAAATGTTAAAAGCTAAAAGGATTTACTTGGCATGTAAGTTTTCAATCAATTGCATGATTCAGATATTTTAAATTATTTACCAAATAATATACGAATTACATTTAGAAATATTTTCTAATATTTTTAGGAATGAATTCAGTACAATTTTTCTTTCAATACTAATTTAATTGAAAAAAAAAGTCAATATTAATTTATGAAATATATTTTATGATTGTTTTGTGGCAAATTAGTAAACTCTAAAATTGTATGCATTGTACAGAATACATGACACATGCCTGTATGCCTAAAGTTTTTATACCTCATTATTTTACAATAAAAATATTTAAAATTGACTTTCATTATTATTGCATTAACTTTTTAAATAAATAAAATAATAAAAAGAAATCTTTTGTTATTCTCATTTTTTCCTGAAAAATATTTTCATGTAACTTTTTGAAAATATTCTTTTTGTTTAGTAGATACAGATAAGAGAATCGTGAAGTTTGATTAAAGTAACATTTTTCTAATTTTATGACTCCTCACTTTTCAGATTTTTGTGGCATAAAATATCATGGATCTTTTATGAAAATATTAAAGAGATTTTTTTTTCATTTTACTAGCCGTAAAATATTATCCGTAATGAAATATTCATCTAAACGGAATTTTCTTTACATATAAAGGAAATAAAATATTAATAATATTTTTAATTTCTAAAATGTATAAAGAAAACGGTTTTTAAAATTTTACTTAATACTATTTTTAAAAGTTTAAAACATACTAAGAATATTAATAATAAATATAAATAAATAATTTTACATTCAAAAGTAAATCATTTTTTTCAATAAATGGAAACAAATTTTTATATGAGATACTTCAACAGTCAAATTACATGTGATTTATTTAAAAAAAAATATTTAGTTCGTTCAATGTAGATATATTTCTATATTTTTGGTCCAAATTTGTTTTCTGGATAATTTTGTTGATTGTAGAAATTTTTAAATTAGCCTTAACATCATCATTAAAAAGTACAAGAAACGAAGAATAAAATTTCAAGTTTATATCCACAAATTTTAATATAATTTGCCATGATGGGAAAAAAATTCTTATTAATCTGATAAAACAAAACATTTTAGTGATTAATTTTGGTTAAACTAGGGATACTATATCATGATAAATCATCATTAGTTAGTTTCTCAATTAAGAATAAAAATAATAAAATGATCAGTGATTCGTTGCGTGCAACTTCTTAAATGTCAGTGTACTTCAGACTACAATATATGAACATTTATTTTTCAAAGAAAGATAAATTCTAGAAAAACTGAATTTTTTAACATGTAAAGTCTTTTGTATTTTTAATAAGATTTTTTTTAACATGAATTATCAATGATATATTTATGTAACTCATCAAAAAATAACGTTTATTATATTGTTATAATAGTTATATTGATATTTATAGAAAACGTGAAAAATAATATTGAAAATTTTCTGTGATTTGTATAAAAAAAAGAAAAATATGTTCACATTTGCTATTTCTATTTTATATATCAAAGAAATATAATTTAATGCAGTTATTAATCTTATATTTTATGTTATATGTGAAAGGTCTTGCAAATTTTTTTTAATTGTAATAATTGAAGAGTATAAATTATTCAAATAGCATGGTTGCAATGGCACTTATTCTATTTCTGAGCGTAAAAGTAAAGTTTCATAAATTATATTATTCGAGTTTTGCACAAAATTTTTCTCTAAATTATTGTTAAAAACAGGAAAGTTAATTATAACAAGGTTTTATTTTCTTCCTTTGCCAAGTATGAAACGTCAGGGTAAAGTCTGTATTCATATTTAAATGAGAAGAGCAATGAAATTGATAGTGAAACACCATACGAATTGAGAAAGTCATACATTACTAAAATAAATATCTTTATATGTAGTAGAAACACCCATATATATAAATAAGTGTTTGTGCTTAGTCAATAATAAATGTTTTAAGTTATTGTGAAATTAAAAAGTCTTAAAGTAGTATTTTGAATTCAATTCTGAGAGAGAGAAAAAGGCCACAAAAAGTTCAATGTTATACAGTAGATAGGATTTTTATTCAGAAAAATATAAAATAAGTGCCTCCTAATTATGAAAAAAAATATCTAGCCTATGAAGCACAGTGAGTCGATAGATTTTAATTATCTCTCATATCTTAATCATGACTTATATTTGTGTTATTAATATATGAATTAAAGAGACTTTCTTTAAAATTAAAATTTTGTAGAGTTTATTTTAAAATGTTTGGTTAAGAAAAACATGAACTAATTATTTGAACTTAGTTTAATATGTTTGATACAAAGTGTTTAAAATAGTGTCCAACTCTAAATTTAACTAAGAAACCATTTAAGAATCTTGTGATATCAATATTAAAAAAATTCTTTGTAATTTAGCATTCCTTCTTAAATAATCAAAACATTTTATTTCTCTAATAAGTAATTATATTTCATTAAAAATAAGCATCATCAAAATTGTATATTAATGTAAATTTATCATCAAAAAATAATTTTGATAGTTAGTGACTATTTCTTAATTTATGTGTATTAATTTAAAAATACTATTTTTTTCCATATTAACTGATGAAATGAGTTATAATTTAACATGAATTTTCTAATACATTTCATAATAAATTTGATATAGTAATTATTACTCAAAAAGATATAAGCTTGTTAAATAAGTAACATTCCAAGAGAATTTAAATGCTTTTTAATAATTATGTAAAATATCTAAACTTAGATCTTTTAATTTTGACTCAAAAAAGAAATTATAAACTATTTTGAATAATTAAATATTTTTCAATTATTTTACTTTTTGAACGTACTTAAAATGGTATATATTTGTGCCTGGTAAGTCTGATTCATATTAATTTAAGGTAAAAAATAAGATGCAAAGAGTTACACTCATAAATATGCATATTACTATAAACTATTTACAAATTTTAATCTAATCTTCATGTGTTTTACTTAAAACCTAATGTTTAGCATTGATAATGATTTATTTAATTCCAATAATTTAATATGGAATTATGATGCGTATAGTATTTCGTTATTGGAATATTTCACGAATATTTATTATTTATCTTATAATTAGTATTAATTTAATTAGTAATAATTTGAATTGAAAACTGAAACCATAAAATTTGCAATGTCAAATACATTTTTGAATAAATTGTTTTAAGCTTTATTTTATAGTGCACCAAGGAAAGAAATATTTTGGATACACAAACGAAAGTGTGATTTTTAAAATATTTTTTTTATTTTGAATGTAGTTTGCTTCTTTGCGATATTATTAGAAAGACAAAATTCTTATTTATTCTTGAATAAAACTCAACAGGGGGATCTGTTAACATTTGCAAATGAGATAAGATCTCATTACGATAAAATGTAGATTATCCGGAAACTAAAATATTATATTTAAAAAATGTGATTACTCAATCTAAACAATACGAAGAGCCATTTATTAGAGAATTAATTATCATAACGTTTGAGTGACATACATGTCGTTGAAGGCTGTGCAGATCTTAGAGTTGAAAGTTTCCTTTAGGCTTACAGGTACCTTAATGTTAAAAGATTGCTGTAAGTTAAGGTCATTAGCCCATCAGCAGAAGCTTCGTAATTTTGAACTATGATCATGTGACAAGATCAAATAATGAAGCTGACACCCATATTTTTTTCTTCACTCCACACTAGGAGACTGACTTTGAATGTAAGAGATTAAGGTGGGTACATTACCAAATTACAAACCAACCACTCCAGCAACCTACTGAATTGTGGCCATGTTTCCTATCACTGGACACAGCAAATGGTGTTTCACTTTGTTGATCTTAATGGAAAGAAGTGTAAAGCTACTGAGCCACTGGAGCTTATGTGGAAACTACATTTTAATTGTATTTAAAACCAAGAGACGTAAAAAAGAAATATGAATGATTTTAAAACATTTCATGTTATCATAATTTGCACACTTAGTATTTTGTAGAATACTTTATGTTTTATTAGTATTCATTATTTTTAATTTTCGTGAAGTATATTACACATGGATTGTTTTTGCATAATTTTGAACAATTTTATTGTTATTAATTTTAATTTATTTATATTATATTTGATTGTAATAAAGGATACTGAAGCATGTGGGCAAATAAATAAGCATTTAAAACATTTAGAATTTTCATTTTACTTAGCACTGACTGGATTGATGAGAAAATAAAGAAAAGAATTCAAATGAATTAGAAACATTTTATTTTCCCTCGCTTTTCCTTGTTTCCATATAAGGGACAGAGTCAAGCACAATAGAAACTAAAGGAAAGATATGAAAATCAGATAATTAATGTGATATTTAAAGTGTTTTATATTATTCAACTAACTGGATGGTAGAAGGATAGTTAGAAATTCACAACTATATTATTTTTTGGATATTTTTAGCTGACTGTTAATTTGGAAACATAAAGGATACATTTTTTTTCAAAATGTTTAATACTTTTACTAATACCAAAAAAGGAAAACTATCTATTTCTAAAAGTAAGAAATAAATTAGTCAGAATTGAAGTGACGCAATACGTGCAATCGATTCTACAAAATAGACAAGGTATTTTGATTAATATATCAAATAAATCAATATTTCTTTACATAAAACAATATATTTATCTAAGAATTTTATAGGAAGTTTTAAATCATAATTATGAGTCTATGAATCTTATAAAAATAATTTATAATTTTGAATGCATTTGATATTTTGAAATAAAATTCAATGACTTTTTAAAAATATTTTAGACAGTACTAATTTGTTTCTTTGATTTAAGGATAAATATGTTTGAAAACATTTTTAAATTTGTAAATATCAACGTATATATATACATAAAATCCAATCATCTAATATGCTGAAACTACATCAAAGTTATTGTAGTCAAAATATTTTAATAAAATTCAATATTATATCAAGTTTTGGTACAAAATAAGGGTTTCATAATGAAGCATTAAGAAAAAAATAAAAATAAAGAAATTTTGTTCTAGAGAAATCAGCAATACTAACTAGTTTCTAATTTTGGAAAATAAATCTCAAACTAATAATATTTTTCTTTAATCAACGTTAATTATGGACAAGCGCAAAATAAAAATAATTAATTAGTACCAGATCAAACATTTAAAAGAAATTATTTATTCATTTTTGAATAAATTTTAAATAGAAATTAAGGACAATTATTCTTTTTATTCATATTTAAAAGGAAATCTGAAAATAATTCCTTGAATAAATTGGCTGCTAACGAAGTGTTTTCGTCATTATTTAATCCTAATATTTCTAGAATTAACGCCTTTTTGTGACCTGATTTTAAATCATTTGTTTTCAATAATTGATATGTTTGTAGCCTAATTTCAAACATTGGACGCTTTTTTTTATTAAAAAATTTTATTTTATTTTTTTTATTATTATTGTATTTAATACCTTCCATTAAAACGTTTTTTAACACTTTCTATGCATATAAATGAAATTTCACATAAAAAAAAATATGCCTTAAATATGTATATTATGTTCCTTATTGTAGTCCGAAAAAAACATTTTCATGATGGCAAAATATTTAATACCTTGAAAAAAACATCCAATTGTGAAGATTATGATTATGATTTAAAAGAGGTTTATTTTAAAATCTAAGAATAATTAAATACGAAAATTATAAAAAGAAAAAAATCCAAAACTTGCAAAACAATTGCTTGAAAATGTGTTGAAATTTCTGATAAATTAATATGTTTAATTTTATTTTGACAAAACTGAGTCATGTGACTGGGTACATAGTTGAGATTAATTTTTTCTAAATAAATTGAGATTTTAGGCTGTTTTAATTTAAGAAACTGGAAATGTAAGAACAATTCTAATTATATTTTTTATTATGTTCCGGGAATAACACGAGTTTTTGGATTTTTAAGAAATTTAAGGAAATATGTTTTAAAGTGCATTGTTCCTCCAGAGGATATGAGATATATTGATTG
>JAPDSC010055648.1:23340-39613 GCA_026290005.1 Latrodectus geometricus | reverse complement strand
TTCTCAGTTTCAGTGTAATTATTACCAATAAACTAATAAAAATATTTAAAAACTCAATAAAAATTCTCTCTTTTAGCTGTATCTTTAACTGCAAGTATTTTCTTTATCTGTTGATTTATATATTGGTAAATGTTGTATACTTGGAGGTTATAAATTTTCTAAAGCTATTATTTAAGAGTGTTAACATATTGACTTAGATTCATAAGATTTAGCAAATATCCGATACTTTAAATTTCAATTCACAAATTTATTATACTTTAGTAAATATGAATTATCTCATGCATTTATATTTTATATTATATACCAAATAATCACATTCAACATTTAAACTCAATATTAGACGAAATTCCTCTTTATTTAATGCTATTCTAGATTACTTAATAATAGGTCATGTCATTAAATATGAATTTAACTAAAATGTGAAGTTTTTAAAGGAATCATTCTATTATTGAAAACGAATTAAAACTAGAATATTTATTTATTTTTCTAACGAATTTATTAATACCTGTGAATCCATATTTTCTCTCATTTTATATTCTCATTAAAATAAAAATTAAGGAAGATTGGATATTTTATTAAAACAGTGCTTATTATTTATTGTTGACGAGACATTACATGATGCAATTTTCGAAAAAGCAAAAAGAGAAAAGTCAGCCATATTTGGTTAAAATATGTGTTTTACTTAGATTCTTTTTATCATTTCTTGGCGCTTAAAAAGCAATTTACTTTTTGGTGATTCTTTCATTCGAGTGGCTGTGAAAATTAGATTTCTTTAGCTAACTATTTCACAAGAGGAATAAGTGGAAAAATTAATTGTGGCATTCTTAGTGAGGAAGCTATACAAGTATGAAATAAACATAAAAAGTCAAATAGCTGAGGTATTTTTGTATTTAATTTTATTATTTAGTGCAAATTTCCAATTACTTAGAAGTACTTTATAACTTAAGGAAACAAATTTTTCACCAGAAAACTTAAAAGTTGCTTAACAAGAAATCATGCATAAAAAACGTCATAGATATTGCAAAATAGGTACTTAATATTGTATGATTAAAATTTAATAATGCTTTTTGCTATATATGTCAAATAAAAACACGAATTAGCCATTGGCATGTTTATAAAATGAGTAAATTATAATTTATAAGTGAAATATGGAAAATTAGATACAATTACAATATAATCGTCAAATATAAACAGTATAATCGTACAATATAATTGCGTCGTCTATTCCTTAAAATGACTCAATATTTTAGAAGCTTTGGACACAAATAGTACAAACATTTTATTTACATTTTAAAAACTAAATAATACATTTATTGACAAATCTTGTTTAACCGCCAATAATTATTTCTAGATGAAACTACTTAGGAAGCGTTTCTTATGTTAGAATCGAATGGATTTTTTTCGTTCTGTTTCTGTTCTTTTCTCCTCACAGAATTCTGACAAATATGATGAAAAAAATTGTGTAATATTGGCGGTACAGTGATATTGTTTTTTAATATTTTGTGGATCCCAACAGGCAACCTACTGTTCACGTATGAATGCCGGTTTCTAGATCTAAGAATTTGAACTCATTTTTCAATTTGAAATAAGAAAGGAAGGCTGTTTCAAGTTCGTCTATTTTGTAAGATTTTAAAAATCAACAACAAGGGATGACAGAGTTTCCGTTCTCATTTTCTTCGATGGGAAGAATCCTCGCACAACTGTTCGGAAGACCAACAGAGAATGATTCCTTTCACTGAAGCAAATATCATTATAAATCATTAGTGGCGGAAAATAAGCCCAGAACCATTGCTCAGCTGTTTCTCTTGGTAAACAGACTTTCGACTATTTCGACAATTTAGTCTCTTATATTTCTCAGCTCCTGGCTCAAAGATTCTTTGGAACGAATTTCTCCGAAATAATTGTTCCAAACGATGACAGTGACATCAGAAGTTCTTTTTTTACAAAGTTCGATGGATGTCGAAATTCCATCCCCCATAAATAAAAATAAAAAAAAAATTGTAAAGAAGAGATGAGAATTCTTAAGGCCCTACCTTTTTTCATCTATGGAAAAATCCTGAGCAGAGCGGAGATTTTTCTTTCCAAAGAGATAATTCCACTTAATTGTAAATACTCCATTGGATTTGATTCGCTATTTTTGAGGTCGGAAAGAAACAGCGTTTCCACGAGGAATTTCGAAACCCAACTAAAAATGTTGGCAGCACAAGATAATGAGTTACGATGTTTACCAATCATATACTAATATTTTTGCGTCTACACAAGAAACAACATTTCCTTGGGTTATGTGTTAAGATTGCTGGAGTATAATACCGAAAGTTATTTTAAGGCCATATAATAGTTTTAGAATAAAAAGTGATGCATGATTACAAAAGAATTCGTAAATTTTAAAAAAAAAGTTAAACATACATCAAATAGATAATTTAAACATTTTTCTTTATATTTTTACGGTGTCAATAAATGTTTTCACACAATTGTCAAATATATATTTCAATTGTTTCAAAAATTTCTATTAATTGTTTTGTTCATGCACATAAATCTATATGTCAAACATATTGCAGCGTAATTATAAATACGATTTTTTACAGTAATGACTAAAATTTTGGAAATTTAGTAATGGTTTAAAAGTAAAGAAATTTGTATTATTTCCTTGAAAATTATCAAATGTAATTAAATGTAATTATTGAATTTGAAGAATATACACAATATCAATACAATATCAATGAATACGCATATGTGATTACAGGCAATCACACATGTGCTATTGAGTGAAGTTCCGAAATAAATTAAGTAAGATGTATTTAGAGATCAAGATAAAGCAACGAAGAAACTATGCAACTTAATATCAATAAGACAAAATAAAAAAAATCAAGAAAAACAATGCTTTTCCATTATAATATAAATAAGGGAAAAGCATAAAGACCACGGCTATATAAGGAGAAAGCTAGTGAACTATGCAAACAAGACACCTTTTCTGACTAACACAAACGACAAAGGTCTAAAAATATTCGTGCTATTCCCTCAAAGATTATATTTATATTTTTCCTTATTTGTATTTATATTATATTACATTGTTTTTCTTTATTTTGTTCTATTGGCATTAAATTGTAATTTCTTCTTTGTTTTATCTGGATCTTTTAAATACATCTTACTTAATACATATACATATATTTATTTATATAATTTTATAAGTAGTAAATTCTTTTTATTTACAATACTCTGTCAACTCATTGATATTTCTGTAGATATAAATATTTTTCTAATTTTAAATAAACCGCTTATATGTAAATGACATTTTTTAGTTTGTTAGATTAATTATCATGAAATATATTAATATATCTTACTTTATTATATGTAATAATCACCCCAGCAACTTTTTTTGTAATATTTTTTTCATGGTAATTTTTAGAAGTTGTTTAGTCTCTACAAAACATTATCTTTTAACAAAAACTTAATAAAAAATCTGATGTTTTTATAATGTGTAAGCATAACTGATTTTACATAGCATAGTCAGAATAAGCTATTTTAACAGAATAAATCAGTTCACGAAGCAAAAATAGATTAAAATTCCTCTTAATTAACTTTCTCTGAACTTTTTAAAAAAATTGTAATATCTGGAATGCAGGAAGACAAGTGAATTCTTTCTTAATTGAAATATAACTGAGCAAACGCTTTTACGGTAAAATAATTACAGGAAAGAGAAATCTTCTCAACACTTTTAGAGGTTAATTCACGTCTTCATTAGTGGTTCTAGAACATTAAGTAGCAAGGGAAGTAATTTTCAGCATATGCAACTGTTGTGGCAAAACTTGTCTTTGTGGTTTTTGATTAATATAATAGCCCTAAAATAACGACTGCCTTTTATTCTAAACACAAAATAAGTTGTTTAATAAGGTTTATAAAATGTAAACAATTTGACGAAGTTTGTTGCTCCATTTTCATGTCAATGTTTTTGAAGCAAAACATATTTGTGGTATACATTTTTTCATACATTTAATAGAAAAAACTGGCTTTTTTTTAACATGAATAGACAAAATATTTACTGATTATAACGAGGAAAAATTAAATTTAATGATGAATATTTAAATTTTATTTAACCCTTCTTTGCATGATTTTTTCTTTATTGGTGAAATAAATGAAGTTGATATAATTCATTGTTATGTTGTATAATTCATGTTCAAAATTAAAGTAAAAGTGTTTAAAAAATCTTAGTTTATATTTATAGTATAAATTTAGCAAAAAACAATATGCTAAAAATTTCCATCATCATCCAAAGTTAGATCATTAGCTTAGTACTCAATAGAAATAAAAGAGGAAAATAACAGAAACACGTGTTACAAACCTTTCTTCCACTCATTTTCAATTTTTTAGCAATAGAAACTCTAATATCATAAAACAAAATTATAAACGAAATCATACGTTTATTGCAACTACAACAAACAGCGGAATGAGACAACTTTAAGCACTGATAATGACACTTGTTTATTTTTGACAGCTATGTTTCTTTTTATGCTATGGACATTAAAAAGGTATCCAAACACGATCCACTTAAAGTGAACTTGTTCTTTTATATAATTTTTAGGCATTATAGGTTATGATGGAAATTTCCACCACTATGCAAAGAAGGGTTAAATTGTACGGAAGTACAAATTCCAAATAGAAGAAAAAATGAATACGAAATAAATAATACACATAATAATCTATCTACCTATCTATGTGTGTGTGTGGCCTGGCTGTTGATTGGGGTGTTCGTTCTCATTATCAGAAGGTAGTTCGAATTTCGACCCAAACAAAGATCCATCCTATTTGTTAGTTGCAGCTGTGGCAAGTTAAATATGTCGTGTCGTGGTCACAATGATCTCTAAGTGAAATCAGATCGAATTTGCGGTCTTCTGCTCGGTCACTGTTCCTAAAGAACCTGTTTTTCCCCGTTATGAAGACCCACCCATTGTCGGACAATGATGACCCACCTTGTTCAAATATATTGGTTTCGATCACATCCACCCCTTGTAGAACTTACATATATCCATTTATAACAACCTATTAGCTTTCCTCTTTATACTGGACACAATACAAAATTTAAATTTATTATATTCAAAATGAATTGTAATTTATAATCGTAGTATGTTTAATTCTACGCAAGGTATTCATTATTTTGTTTGTATAATTCCTTTATTAGTATAAAATGATATTTTCTATTAAATTAACATAAGTTAACTCATACCAATGTGACTAGACCTGTATGCCTAATTATTATAAAAACCTCTGTGATATTAAATAAGTGTATAGAACTAGATATAATGATGTGATGATCATATCCGTATTTACCCTATTTCGATTTTACATGTAATAAATAGATGCAATTAAATTTGTGCCATATTTATGTTGATAGAAAATAATTTCAACAAACAATTTATAGATTAATGTAGACGAAAAATTGTATTATAACATAGAGTTAGAAATTATTTATAAAATAATGATATAATTTCAATGATTTTGCCCATAATTAATCCCTTCTCTTTTTAACAAATTTTTTAATCGAACAAAATTGACACTCACTGCACAAGGATTACCTTTATTCCAAAGTATATACATCGAAGTAGCTTAAGTCATTGTACACAAAAGTGTTATTTTATGGCATTGTTTTTATAATTTTAACTAATATTTACAAAATATTTGCAGTGTCTCTAACTAAGAAATCAAAAATTACTTTTGAGTAAAAATACTAAGAAATATATTCTCTTGTACACTTTTGCCAACCTAAGTTTAATATTTCAAATACAGTGTAAGACCGTAATTTTTGTAATGATTATCATTAAGAATTAATCTTTTATAAATTTCAAAATATAATAATAAAATTCGAGAGTAACATGTCTTAACATTGTTGTGATCCTAGAAATATCTTCAAAAATATTGTAGTATCATTTTTATCAAACATTTAGAATTTGTATACTCCTTGAAAATATTCAACTTTGTTTTTAAAAAAAACTGCAACTTTAAGTATTTTTATTTTTAACCGATTAGTTCTAAGTATTATCAATATCTATTTTTACAGTACAATATATATTTTAGTATTCGGTAGTACTGGATGTAACTTTCAGGATATAATCAAGGCTGACTATGTATTTTTTGCTGATTTCTTGGCTAATAATATTTTAATATAAACGTTTAAATTTAATATTACAGTAAAATATCAGTATTTTTAACGCTAAACTTCACACAAAATTATTAAAAGGCTATAAATTTCCAACACATTTTTTCTAATATTATATTTAAATAAGAATTTTTAAAATCCTGTTTGAGTTTTATTTTAAATATTTATTTACAAATTTATTGCCTCTCATACTTATATGAATCTGAATAATATTGTGTTGGGGAAAAGAAATATATTATTTCTGCATGAATTTAAAAGATTTATTTACATGTTTTGGTTTAGCTTTGTACAAATGATTTCAATCAATTTTATGGCTGAATTTTAAATTCTGGACTGCTAACATGCTGATCCACTTCGGATATGTTGGTGATTTTATCGTTGTTTCTGACGATGGGCTTGAAAAAAGGTAAAAGTAAGCCTTGAAAAGTACCATCTAATCATCAATATATTGTTTGGGGAAAAATAAATCCATTTTATTTTTACGGGACTTCAAGGCCTTATTTACATGTTTTTAATTAGCTTTCGAACTGTTTTGTGGCTTACCTTATCTTCTGGACTGCAAATATCCTGGTAAACTTGAGACATTTTTGAGATTTTATTGATATTTTCGGAGATGTGCCAGTGCAGGATGCATCTTCAATATTAAATATACTTGAATGGAATCGATGAAATCAAAAGGACACATCATTGGCTATAACAGTTTCGAGATCATCACAACACCATTACCGATTTTCAACTACCTGACTTGTATTTTCACCATTATTAAAGAAAAACAGTGAATGTACAACATTTTCTCGTTAATCTGCGCTTTAGGTCCCCTACTCTGCCAACTTGGCGATAAATGCACTAAGCGTGGTAAACCGGACGTTTTTATACCTAATGAGCTCTTTATGGCAACCTCCGTAGGAAATAATTTGCGTTTTTTGGCGCATGCTCATTAATTGGTTTTTTTCTTTTAGCATTTTCATTGGTCGTTAATTAGTTTCAGTTTGAAAAATCGGTCATTTTCATTGGTTGCTGATTAGTTAAATATCGTATTCCAATATCGCCATGACAACAGCGTTTTTGAAAACCCGCCAAGTACGGGACCCACAGCACACTTTCGCCAAGTTGGCAGAGTAGGGGACCTAAAGCGCATTTTCACCCATTTTCTTTTTGCTGACTTCCTTTTCTAACACCCTGAGCCTTATAACCAAATGGACCATATACAAAAATTTTTTTAGTGCGAAATATGGTCTTTCCAACGAGTAATCTGAAATTTTATGATCGATCTTTAACAAGGTATGGAACACTAAAGTCATCGATCGAAAAAATAAATGATTTCTTTTTCCATAACCTAACATTACCAATGCGTATGCATCAATAAATGACATTAAATATATACTATTTATTACCTTCCACTTCTGCTTTCATAATAGTTGCTCAAAATCATGCAAAAGATTTTTTAGTTAACAAAAGAAAATTTGATTATACCTCCTTTCCTCATATGAAAGATATATATTTTTTATTTAAAAATAGTAAAATAATTAAGTATAATGTTACAGTTTAAGAATATAAATATTTCCTAATAAAAAAGGAATAAATATTAAACAAAATTGATAAAATGGCTTTCTTTTTTTCTCAAAGAGTTGTTTAACATTTTTATTTAATATTTATAGGGAAATACGAGTTTATATTATTTTACAATATGAACTCAAAATATGTAAGCAAATTTAAATAAAATGTCTTAATTTTTGAAATTTAAATAAATCTTATATGTATTTTCGTGAATATTTGTGATTTTGGCTTTTACCAGAAGACAACTTTTACAATAAATAACATTTATTACACACAACGCAAGCTGTACAGGAACAAGGAATTTAGGAAGACTAAAACAGTGCAGAATGAGATTAATAGAGTTCTGTCATATCTCACTGAGAGAATTTATAAACCGCGCCTACAAATTATGCTGATTGGTTGTGCACATTTCATAAATTCAATATTTTTGGCACAGAAATTTGATAGACAAGTTTTAAATTTCACTTCTCGGCTTTAGATTTCACTTCACAAATTCAAGTGTTTTGTGAAGGATCAAATGTTCCTTAGAAAAAACGTGATGAATCACCATTGTATATTTAAATTTAATATTACTAAATTCTTATTTACATATTTTATATTACAAAATGATAGAAAGTAACTATTTTTTTATTCTATCAGTTAATCTGTATACATGAATAATCATCCAAGTTTGTTGGTATTTATAAGCTCATCATCAGCCATATAGTAACTCTATGATGAGCGATCATATGTAGCATGCTATGTGATGGGTAAAGAATGTATGTATACATATCTTATGTGTAAAGAATTCTGGAATTATGTTCTAGAATTCTATACCCATAAAATTAAATTACTTCATTAGATTATTTCTTCTCCAAATCTATCGCAAAATGTAAACATAGAGGTCATTCTTGTAAAAATACAGGCACAGGATTACCGTATTTGAAAGAAATTTTTAAAATTCTGTTGTCCCATTATTTATTATGCTTCTCCATGTAAAGATATTAAATCATAAATATTCTGTTAATATTATTAAAATAAAATCATCCGCATTAGAAATTAACATTTAAATTTATTAGACATAGCTAAATATCCTATTAAAAGAATTAAATAGTTGAATTAGAACATAACAGTTTTCAATTCAATTTTAGGGAAATTATTATTAATATTTAAGATCAAAGAATATGTTTTGATAAATCATTATTTTAGTTTTCTAACAAGAAAAGAATATTCAAAGTGAAAACAGTTAATTAGAAATTTCCCAAATCAGCATATTCTTTGCTGCTTAATGTTTGTGAATTCATATGTGAAAACAGTGATTATGAAAGCTTTTGAAGTTCATATCAAATGTAAAACAATGCACATTTAATTAAAGAAATAATAAACTACTTAAAAATAAATAATTTCAGTAATTTATTCTAACTACACTACTGACAATTAAAATTGCTACATCAAGAAGGCGACATGCTACAGACGTAAAATTTATACGAAAGGAAGAAGGTGCTATGCAAATGATAGCTTTTCAGCGCATTCAGACAAAGCAAGCGCCAGTAGCGACACCTACATTGTGTTTAAATGAGGAAATTGTTCAGCCGGTTCCTCATACACATATTGCATTTGAACGTTGTTGCCTGGTGAAAAGTTGTTGTGATGCCTCGTGTAAGAAGGAGAAATGCGTACCAGCACGTTTCTGACTTTGATAAAGTTGCATGATGATGGAAATTTCATAATATTTTTTTTTGCTAAATTTATACTATTAATATATACTAAGATTTTTCCTTTAATTTTGAACATGAATTATATCACCTTGATTTATTTCATCAATAAAGAAAAAATCATGCAAATAAGGGTTAATTAGATACGTGTTAAACAAAAAATTTGCTAAAGCATTTGCTCACTGTAATTATTTTTTAACGTAATGTCTCTTAGTTTAGTTAATTAAATAACTACTCATAATTTTCTTTAAGTTTAAAATATTGTAACATATTTTCAGTTTAACAATTTTTTATAATAGCTAAATTTTATGATAGTTATAATTTAAAATATAAATATTGAAAACAAATTATTTTAAATAAAATGTGTGAAGAAGGCATCAAGGTAATTTAAAATTCATTTCTATAAATTTTGTTTATTTTTGTAAATATTTAAATTTTTCATTCCTGATAGATTAATCGGATTATTTTTCTTATATTATTTAATTAAGTAATTATTTTTATTCCACTAATGCTTCTCACTATTTCTTATAATAAGAATAAAGATAGTGTTGCATAGTAGTTAAATTATAGTTAACTAAATATATAAAAGCTTAATTTGATTTTTATTTCTGCAGAACTAAATTATATAAAAGTTTTATATTTATCTTTTAAATCTGTTTTTATTTCAGCTCTGGCAACAGGAGAGAAATCAAAAAATGGTAAAAAAAAATCTATATATTTTATTTATTTGTGTTGTTTCATTATCATTGTTTAATTATCATTATCAATATAAAAGACATTTTCAACCATTTTGTTAAATTGATTCTTTATAAATTAATGATTAACGTTACCTTTATTTATTTTATAATATAAAGAATATAATTATAATTATAATAATTGCTCATAAAGATTACAATTTGACTAAAAATGTATAAAAAATAGGAAATTTCGCTGCTTAATTTTATGTTTTATCATTTTTATATTATATTTTCATTTTTAAATTCACATATATAAGTAAGATATTAGATGCAAGTAATTGTAATTGCACAAAAAATCATTGCCAGCTGATGTGACAACTTCATTTAATACATTGGAATAATTTTTTTCAGTGTTTGGCTAGTTGGAAAATATTTATCATCGTATAAATCAAACTATACTCATTGCGTATTAGTTTCATTTTAACCCTAATTTTTTAAAAAAAATTTAAGAATTTTATTCAATATTACGTAACATTTTTTCAACAAATAAACCTAATCCCAAACTCTGATGCATTTAAATTTAAAAAAAATAATAAATAAATAAGCTTTCTTAAATTATTTTTCATAAAAAAAAAATCATAACTTTTCCATTAAAAGGATTGAAATAATAAAAAAGCACTACACTTTTAAACATGCCCAAGTCAATAGATTTTTTAATAATTTATATTTTTGTTTCGATTTTTAAATCTAACAATATTATCGGAAACAGATAATTTAAATTTATTAAAATTATATTTGGTTTTACTTTAAATTAAAGAATATCGATTAAATATTTTAAAACAAGTAAAAAATTAATTGTGTATATAAGTATATAACATATCAGCTTTTAAAAATAATTGCCTGAATGTGATCACATAAAAACAAAAATATTTTTCTGGTTGATTTTTTAAAATTTTACAGTTTATGGGTGTTATGAATCAGGAAAACACAAACAGCATGATATATATTTAAATTTTTATGAATATTTCATTTTCAAATGAAAGAAAACAGTGTTGAAAATATTTTCATGTTAAAATTATTCACTTTTTTATTTACTGAATAGCAAATGCAAGACGTGAGCTGAATGAATTGTACAGAATATATCAGCAAGAAATTCACGATCTCAATAACGGAGATCGAAATTCTATTCTCGGACTTGCCAGTCCTTATGGTAGTTTATATAGAGTAAGTCCATTTTCATTTATTTATTTAATTTTCATGCATGCATTTTTGCTTAACTTTTAGTTCTATATAGAGTACACTGGGCTTATTGTGATTTTGAGGTAACATTGCCATCTAAAGATAGCAATATTACCACAAAGTCACAGAGGCACCCATTTTGGTCTTAGCACTGGGGAATCGTTGTGTTTCTGTTTAAATGAGTCAATGATTGTGGTTGGAAATTTTCGGTTCCTCTCTTGCGATATGTTGACATAATCAATAATATCTTTCGGAATGTTAAACGTATCAGTTGGTTAAATATCTCACGATAGCCTTCGATTTTATGGCTACCACTATGCTGTATAAATGTAAAATATCACACTATATTTAGTTTTATTCATACTAAAAAAAATTGTATAATTTTATTTTTTAAGGAAACAGTAATAGATACTATAAAAGAGATATTTTTAGCATGTTACTATCAATTTTTATTAGAATTGTTTGCTTAAAAAATTTCAAAAGAACTCGTTTAGAATAATTTTCATTTCACTTTGTCAAACTGTTATCAACTAGCTTCGAGGTTAATAGGTATATTTCTGGTAGCATTTTTGACAACAAGCACCAGAATTAACTTTTTTTTGTTTCTAATGGCGGGCACCCTTGAGCAAGTACGTATACATTAGCCCATTTGCCGCAAAAAGGCCGGAAATTGCTACTCATTTTATCGTTACCCGGTGGGCACCTATGAACCGAGTCATGGAGATACGAGTATCATCGCCCACGCCATACCACCACAAACCCATTTATAAGGCAGGTCACATTCATCTATCATCTGAGGAAAGGACAAAAAACACAGGGAGAGAGAGTCGGGATTTGAACCCATGTCCTCCCCATCCGTAGTCAGTTACGCTAACCACTAGACAGGTTGGGTGACCTGGAATTAAATATTGGTTTAAGTATTTTTATACTATTTCTTTGATAACTTTCATGTTCTCAAGTTTGAGGATTGTTTAATGTTTGAAAAATTGATCTTAAATAAGGATATGATGTTTCTTCTTCTTCTTTCTATTCCCCTGATCTGGATCAGATCAGGTCCATGTTTACTTCCACCCTCTACCCCTTATGGACCGCACCAGGATTGCGCAGAAGATCACACCGCTAAAGCCAATACATTTCACTAAATGTTCGGAACTGGTTTCTTCTCTTTGTGCAAGTGGGAAAGTTTTTGTTTCCCCGGGAAAACCTTAGAGTCCTAAGATGTCGGATTTGAGCCTAGACGATGCGGTAGCAGAAGATAAGGGAAAATTCATCAAGAACATAATGGAAAGGGGGCGTTATCTGTTGGTATTACTACCCTGAGCACCTGAAAAAGTTGCAAGTCTGACTATGCTCCAGTCACTTACCTAGCATTAGCTGGATCTAATGGATTTGCCTTCCCTCCTTGGGTGACCCTGCCTGGAGAAACTCCGGACGTACATCACCCATCCCATCCAGGGACACCCCCTCGCCACGATGAGACTGTTAGACAGGACTTACAGGGGGAGATGTGGTGTTTAATGGTATTATATTATGAATTATCCTTTAACTTGATTAAATATTATAGAATTAATACACATAATCAAGAGATCTATGATTTTATACCAGCAACTCTAATCCACCAAAAGGTTATAAGTTAAAGTGTATCTAAATATTCAATATTGGTACCATATTATTGTGTTCCAATGCAATTTTTTAAATTATTGCGAACTCAATGCTCTTAATGAACTGGACAATGATTTTGATATACAGCAGCACTAATCCATCAATTTTTTTTTCTAACGGCGGGCGCTGGGTGATTAATCCTTTGAGAACTGCAACTCATTTAGCATTACCCGGTGGACACTTGCGAACCAAGTCACGGAGGCGAGTAGTATTATCCACGTCACACCACCACAATTCCGTTTATAGGGTGGGCCCTATTCATCCATCATCTCAGAAGAAAGGACAAAGAAATACAGAGAGAGAGAAAGGAAGGAAACGTCATCCTAAAGAGTTACACCTAAACTCCATTGAGGGCCTATCAGACTATATAAATAAAGTAGGTGACCCAAGACAATGGAACTAGGAAAAAATTGGGCTTGGAGCATGGTACAAAATGCAACAATGCAGAGGTGCCACATCTGACAAGCTCAAGAAGAAGAAGAAGAAGAAGAAGTAGAAGGAAACGTCCATACCCAAACAGGAATTCAAACCCATGACCAACAGCCTAGGAGTCAGGAACGCTAACCACTCAGACATTTGCCGGCATCCACTAATTTATAAAAGACATCAAATTAAAGTTCCTATAAAGCTATTATTTATGCAAGATGTAAAGTTATTTCAACAACTGATGACAGCAATAATTTTTTTTAAATATCATTTCTTTAAATAATAATATAATTGGTTAACCGATCACATACGAGATTAAAAACTAATGATTCAACAAAAGTTTAAAAAAATAAATAATACAAAATGCAAGGATCTTATGCACATTACATTAATTAACCATTACTGTGACAGTTTGAAGACATGTTTGTTTTAGTATTTCGTTTCATTACAGCCAAACTCCAGTGGACTACGACCCTTAGGTAGCAGTGGCAGTATGCTGGAACTTCACCATTTAAACAGCAAGAAAACAGATTCACCAATATCTAGGCCTTTAAATCCTTTGCCACCTATAAGCAATAACAGTGGGTGAGTTGTAGACATTGATTAATTAGTGAAATATAGGGATTAAATACTAATATGTTTTCATTACTAAGAGCCAATTGATAAAACTGATTGATGTAAATGATATAACTTCAGTTATTAACATTAATTGATAAGATAGATAATTAATTTACTTCAATTTTAATTAGTACAGTATAGGAACTAAATACTAATGTTTAATCCTAATAAAATTGATTGATGTAAATGATATAATTTTATATTTATGTAAAAAAAAATGAAGAATCTCTTCAATGTAAAGTACAGAAGTTACTTAAATGCTAAAAGTGCAAAATACCGTTAAAGATCTAATTTTGATGATAAGGGTATTCCATATTGTTCAGGTTAATAGTTACGACCTGTAGATATACTATTTTTAAAATCTAGAAATCACTTTATCCATTTTCAGAATTTTTAAAGATTTTTTTTTAATTTACTAATTTGATATTCCTTTATTCAGCCCACAAAGTGTAAGAAACATTTTTTAAGCAAATTCTATAGATTATACAGAAAAGTCATATTTTTACAGATTTTATAGATAAAGTGTTGATCTCTTATTTCCCCTTTCTTAATTATTATATTATTAATATATTATATTTGTTGTTGCCAGAGTAGCATGATTTTTGCGTATTTCTGCAAAAATATAATAAAAATATATTATCTCAAATATAAAAACTATTTACGTATATATCCATATATTATGTAATATTTTTCTAAAACATTTTTTAAATTGAGATTATAAATTAAAAGAGTTGTTTTAAGATCATTAAGAAAAATTGTTTCATCATAAAATCTGCAACCACTTTTAAATTAAAGAAATCAAAAAAGGAAATATGATAGTTTGGTATGTGAATTAAATTAGAAAAGACTGCACAAAACATTGAATCGAACTTGATTAACTCAATGTGATTTATGAGCATAATAAACTATCAATAAAATTAGTAATTATAATCAAATCTATATTGTTGAATTTCTCGGAGCACTTGAAACATCAAAATTTCTTACAAGAGATAATGAAGACATACCATACTTCATTATTCATACATTCATAGAGCATCTATGAATATATGAATAATTAAGTATGGGATGTCATAGAACATCTATGAATGTATGAATAATTAAGTATGGGATGTCATAGAACATCTATGAATGACTCATTGGTCTGATAAAAGTTTCGATGGTAACATATTATTCAGAAAAGTAAGAGTAATATGTGTTTTAACATTAACAATTATGTTTTTGTATTCAAAATCTCATCAAAGATTACTTGCAAAACTAGTTTTTATTCAACAATTCAGTTAATATAATTTAAGGGGTACATTTCTTTTATTTTCACATAATTTAATAGAGAAATAAATAACAATTATTCTTGTGTGTTATTCTTGGTTAAATAAAACTAATAATTGATAATTAAGCAATGAAAAAGTTAGTTTATCTAAAATAGGGTTAAAGCTTCATTTTTTTTAAAAAAAAAACTACGAAACTTTGTGAATGTGGATGGAGTATAGGCTAAAAGAAGGTTATTACCATATATAGTTTTTAAGTCATATAGTGGAGCCTAGGTAACTCAGGAGAAAAAGAGTCATTCTCGCAAACAAAAAAAGTTAATTTAATCCTTTGACCAGCTAAAGACTACCATGTGCGACTACTAATGATGACTGGGGCGCATAAAATATGCCACGAACGCTAATTTTCCAATCCATATTAATAACTATGAGGTGATACATCAAGATTTAATTACTTCTATTTGGTCTCTGCTTCGAAAAGTAGATCCAACAACAGTTTGTAGTGCTGCCATCTAGTGTCATCTGAGCGAGGGAAAAATGAACTCTTTAGATTTGTGAAGGAGTTGTACTCTTTCTTAGGTGCAGCTTATGTCAGGATTGAATTTCACTGCATTTGGAGTTAGTACAAAATGCTAAATAAATAGTAGCAAAGGTGCCTTAGTCTCCAAATACCTTGATACTAAGATAAGACAAAAAGCCATATAATGTCGGAAGCAGAATCAATAAAATATTCTTTCTTAATAGTGCATTCAGCGAATTATTTTCTTCCTAGATTTTGGCCAAATTTTTAGCTAAATGTTTGTTACTCCAATATATATATTAGTTATTTTTTTGGCATAAGAGAGATAATTCGGGCAAGAAAAGGAATTTCAAACCCCCTGCAATCTCATCTATGTTCAATAATATGAAGTCCAACTTATGTTTTATTCATCTCTCCCAGATTTTCATAAGTTAAATTGGAAAGAAAAATATTTTCTAATTATG
>JAPDSC010055648.1:3856-15187 GCA_026290005.1 Latrodectus geometricus | reverse complement strand
TTTTTTTTTTTGCCAAGAATATTATAAATGTTTTATAACTTTAAAATACCAAAACTTAAAAAATTAAGACACAAATATTAAATAATAAAAAAGAAGACTATAAACATTAAAACTCAATTTTTTATATAAGAAATACATGAATCATTTTTTACTACACATACAATTTTAGTTTAAATTTGTAAAAAAGCTAAAGTAAATTAATTCAACATATAGCATTAAAGAATTTTGCTATTTAAAAATTATCAAGTAAAACTATAAAATAAATCAAGATAAAGATATATCCTAAACTTGTAATTTTTTACGATTAGCAGAAAAAATATTTATTAAACTTTCCTCTTTAAATTTGAAATCAAGGGGAAAAAATTAAATTTTTAATAAAATAAGGAAGAAATCATCGTGCATAATATTAGATCCCATTTCCTTACAAAAGAATGCAATTTTAGATTAAGTAAACGACACATTATTTCAATAATATTAGATGATTATTGAAAATGTTTGATCGAACTTCAAAAATATATAATATAAAAGTCATCACATACAATAAAAACGATGTACATTATTTACAAAAACATTTATATTGAGTTTCTCTGGTAATTTTTCTTTTATCAAGATTGGATTTAAATGTTCCTAAAAGCTCAGTAATTCAATGAATTCTAAATATAAAAACAATTGTCAAATTATTTACGATGTTGTTAAAATGAATAAATATTATAGGAAAAAATAACAGATATTTTAGAAAATAAAAAATTGTCAATGGAAACTTTACAGTTAAGAAATAAAAGCAAATTTGGTTACCTATCGATAGTATCAACGTTTAAGAATGAAACTAAATATTATTTAGAGCGTCTAAAATCCAGTTAATGGTATTTAATTAAAAGGTGTGAAAATGCGCTTTAGGTCACCTACTCTGCCTACTTGGCGAAAGTGTGCTGTGGGTTCCGTACTTGGCGCGTTTTAAAAAACGCTGTTGCCATGGGGATAATGGAATACGATTTTTAACTAATTAGCAAACAATGAAAATGACAATTTTTTAAACTGAAACTAATTAACGACCAATGAAAATGCTAAAAGAAAAAACCAATTAATGAGCATGCGCGAAAAAGCGCTTCAAATTATTTCCTTCGGAGGTTGCCATAAGGAGCTCATTAGGTATAAGAACGTCTTGCTTATCATGCTTGGTGCATTTATCTCCAAGTTGGCAGAGTAGGGGACCTAAAGCGCTGATTAACGAATTAAAAACCTAATTAGTAAAATAATTTAAAATGATTTACTGTGCTGCATGGGCTTTTTGTTTATTTCACTGTTATGAACCAAATATCTATTGTCAATGGCTAACAATCAGTATTTGGACCGAGGAAATTATTTTTTAGTAAAGGTAGAATTGTATATACTCCTGCTACTTTTAATTATTTTTTATTTTACAGTATAAACATTTGAGCAAAATTGGATAAATTCCTAATGACTATGGACTTAAAAATGTCTTCTTTTGCTACTCCAACCACCACCAAGAAAACGTCACGAGCCGACATTGAAAATAATAGGAAAACTCCCTTAATAGACACTCATAATTAAATATTACACAGTCTCTGCTGAAGTTACTTTTATTGCATCCCATTAAATTTAAAAATGTAAGTCATTTTCTCCTAAAGCATAGAATGCATTAGGAGAAAATGAGAGAAAAGAATAAAAAAAGCACTGTTGTTGATAAGAGACTTCATCAACCATTACAACTTTATGTTTTTATAATCAATTGAAGAGAATAGTCACATGCTTGTTAATAAGCATGTGCTCTTCTTATAATACGCATGCGCCACCCTCATCGGTAGATATTTATACTCATTGGTTTACTTTTAACTATTTGTGAAAAAGCTAACATTTTTTGATTCATAGAGATTGGAATTCGCTTAGTAGAACTAATTTCAATGCATCTAACATGAACAGTATTTCTGTGAAATATAGAACTTTAAAAGTTTAAATATTCAAGAGTTATCACATCAACTATTTATTTCATTCAGTGTTATTAACTAGAAAAATGTGGAAAGCTTAGTTACAAAAATATTTTACTTAATTAACATTTTTATATTAAATGAAACAATTTTTATTTAAACTATTCATTTACTTAAAATAACATAATAACTTACTTAAATAAAATAAATAATAAATAACAGACAAATAATTAGATTGTTGCATATTGTGAGACTATAAGCACCCACACAACGCTTTTAAATAATCTAATTCTAATTATAATAATTAAAATAGAAGATTTAGCGCAGAAGTTTTAAAATTTGGAAAATTGTTGTTTGGCTTTGATATATCATTTATTCCTCTTGTTAAATTTTTATTTCTTACAACAGTTGTAATAAAAATTTTAAAAAATAGGTATTCATTCAAAAATATGATGCCATTCAATATATTTCTAGACTAAACTCATTAGGGTTTAATGTTCTTCTTTTTGAAATAGATCCATTTAATAAGCATAAATTGCACCAGGACTTCAAAAGAAAATCAATTTTAAGAAAAATATTTTGAAAAGGCTTGTTTTACTTATCAGAAATCAAGAAACTTAATAATCTTGTATAAGAACTAGTTAAAGATTTTTAATTAAACTTCCTTTAAAGAAAATATACATTTCTCACCCCCAAACTTCCCACTTTCCGGTTCATTGCCCTCAAAACTAGGTTTCAATTGATTCCGTTGACACATTCATAAGTCAGGATGCAAGTGGAGTACTAATCACCCTCCACCCACGCTTTTGGGCACAGATGTGAGTTTTTTGGGCGTTTCCTTCCGACATGCTTCAGGGGCTTGTCTGAAATGGCCCCCACTGCATAGGGGAACTTTAGAATTACTGCACACGCAACTTTTGAATGTCCCATCATGCACCTGGTGTTGTAGGATTGTTTCTCTTGTAAACTTACTCGTGTTTTTAGCATTTACGCACGCTGACTTGATTTCATCTTGAATTGCGTGGGTGGTAACATAAGTATGAATCATTCATTTCTGTCGTAAATTGTTGAGATTTAAATTTTGTGTGTAGTTTTCTTTATTTTATTATTCATTGCATTTAATGTTTTCTTTTTCAGTGGAAAAAGTACTGTATATAATCCTCGAATTATGCTGTAAAAAAGTTTCGTGCTTCGTCGTGCGTATTATACGCCGCTGCGGATAATATGATAATAAATCATCCTCCATCAAGAAAAGCTTACAAGAAAGTTTTGAAAAAAATATCGTTTATATGCTTCATAAAATAAATAACAGGCTTCATAAAATAAATAACTACGTCTGACTTATTTCAGCTTTAATCAGTCTTATCCAGTTATGTTCAAGAACAAATTCGCTTCCCGGGTAAGATATTACAGTTGCAATTTACAAACGTTACCTCGAATTTTGTCTTCACGTGAGCTGTTTCCTTCTGAAAATGTTCAAATTCGTATATAGTCAAATGAAAGCGAAAACGTTTAAGTTACACAGCAGATCTTAAATTAAAAGCTATAGAAAAGTCAAATAAAAAATGGTGACAAGCGTTTTTGTAAAGTGAAAAACAACTCATTGGTGCAGAAAAAAAATGCATTCAATGCGCAGTTCAAAAATAATTCATTTATTTCACTTAATTATTAATAAAACAAATATATTTTAATTTGAAAAGTTATTAAAAATTAAAATTCGTTAAGGTTTACTTCAAATCCCATTTTATTCCCTTAGTTATATGACTAGATTCAACAAAAGGGTCAAAATAAATTTTCTCGAGTGCCTCGAAGCATTTTTTTCCAAGATTAAATACAAGAAATAACTGTCACATTCGTAAATAAACACTTCTTTCTTTATGACATTTGTTGTCTCCTACAAATTAACAAGTAATATAGTATTTGCATTTATTATTAACATAAATTGACAATCGTGGGAAATGCAATAGGTTACGAAACTCAATGTTCGCCCCAAACATAGACTAATTTCTACTTGGAAAGATACCATGTAACAGCATTTACATTTACAATTTGATTACATCGATTTCATCAAGAAAGTCCATGACAAATCTTTGGCATTAATTTGTTATTTTTCTAAAAGATAAGTAATCTGTTATATCGATTTCACCAAAGACGGGAATAACAAGTTATTGATGTTAATTTGTTGTTCTTTATTTACAGATATATATTCTGATACTCATGATGATGTAAACAACATGAACAATCAATAGCTTATTTTGTAAGCTTAAATAAAGACTTTCACGCGATTAAATTAACTTTCGAAAATTCATAAGAATTTCTAATGATGTTGTGAAGAATCAGGAATTTTTTTTGTCAGAATATTTGTTATCGTGTTATGAACCATCGAAGTTAGTCACTAAAACTGGTCGTTGTAAGGTTTTTTCTGGACTGTAATACGATTTTATGGCGAGTGAAATCTAATTAAATATTATGTAATTAATTTCAGCTATTTTTGAAATATTTATGAAGTAATACATAAAAGCTATTAAATATTGTGGTAATAAATACTTAATTACAGCAAAAAATTTGTCATTAAAAAATCTAATAATAATGATAACGAGATTAGTTTTCTTGGTACCTTGCTGCGAATTTTTAACTGTACATATTTTCCTAAGTGAATTACAAATTTTCAAACAAAAATTTGTAATTACGAAACATAATATTGTCCTGCAATTTCAAAATAATCTGTAAAGAGATTGGATAGAACTTTAAAATGAATACTAAAGGTTCTTATACTTGTATGAAATAGACTGGAAGAGGTTTTTGCTTTTTGCATATTTTTTCACATTGAGAACTTCTGATAGTACAAAATATTTTCCAGTCCAATTAATTCAAATTTGAAATTCAAGAACTGCCGTACTATTTTAATAAAATAATTTGCCTATAAGAAATGAAACGTAAAATGTAAAGCTCTTGAATATAATGAAGAAACATGAAAAAATTCCTATGAAACACGTAAGAATTGCTGAGGCAAAATTCGTGAGGAAAAGCAAAACAAAGATGTGTTATGAGGAAAAAGAGGATTTATAGTAGACTGCCTGACATAGGAAATCCAACACCATAAAATATTGGATAGAATGTGACAAAAATTGATACACAGGCAGAGCAATCATATATAAATAAGTAATGTTATTACAAAAAGATAAATTTATACATTGACGAAATATGTAGAAAATCAGTAAGTAGTATGGCCGCCTCTCGCGGCGATGCAAGCAGACACTCTGCGAGGTAGAGAGCCAATTAACGTGCGGACTGTGTCCTGAGGGATAGAAGCCCATATGGTCTGAACCATTCTCCACAGTTCGTCCTCCGACGGAGGCTGGGGCATAACAGACAAACGACGTCCAATCCCGTCCCAGATATGCTCTAACGAGAAAAGATCAGGAGATATCGTAGGCAAAGGAAGAAACTTGATATTTTGCAAGGCTTGTCAGCTGACTAGTGCTATGTGCGATGTTGCATTATCCTGCTAGGAAATACTATCTTGCAGCTGCTGAAAGTAAGGTAGCACAACAGGTTGTAGCACCTCATCAACGTACCGTCGTGACGTCAATGTGCCTCTGATGAATACAAGGGGTGAACTGCTATAGTAGCTGATTGCACTCCAAACCATTATTCGAAGTTGACGAGCGATGTGGCCTTCAACAATAGTGGACAAATTGGCTCTATCTTTCCGATGCCATCAGACTCTCACCTGGTGACTATCATTAGTCAAACAGATCAGATACTCGTAGCTGAACACCACATTCTGCCATTCAGTCGTCCAAGTGGCTCGTTGACGACACCATCGCAATCTCTCCCTACGGTGCCATGGCGTTAATGGCAGTCTTCGTAAAGGGCGGTATGTGTGCAAGCCACTTTCAGCCAATCAGTCATGCAATTGTTCTCGCAGATATTGGAGCATCCAGAACTGACTGCACATAGCCCAGAATGTCAAGAGAAGTTGATTGTGGGCCGCCATAGTTGCCCTTCGGATGCGTCGATCCGTCTGTTCTGTTGTCCGTCTATATGGACCTGGTCTTATGCGACTACTAGCATTTTGTTCATTCACCCATCTGGTCCAAATTCTATACACAGTTGATATATCAAGACGAATTTCAGAAGCGATACGACTGTAGGACCAACTAGCCATACGTAAGCCTACAATTCGACCTCTCACAAAACCGTCCGTTTACCGTAACTGTCTTCGATGTCTTCATCTGGTCATCACTTCTTCCACACGTGTCTTCTGCAGCTTTGAACTTCCCGAAATACTGGATTTCCTAAGCGGCAAAGAGATAATACTTTGACGTGTCCGCCGTTTCTATCCTTTTTATCTGCCGTGATAATCACAGGACCAACTTGCATTTTACATTATTTGCATAACATGTTCCGCTGCGTAATCTCTTAAATTTTCATTTTCTTATAACACAAAACTTCATGGTGTTGAATTTTCTATGACAGGTAGTTTAAATGATTTTTTTCTAATTGTTTCATCTTCTAGATCCAATAAATTTAATGTCCACTAAATAGTACACTAAGAAGTTCTATGATTTTTTTTAAAAAAAATAATTATATAATAAAATTTCTGAAAGGACAAAAATGCATGTGAAAATGTTAAGGCTTATTTTCAGTAACAAGAGAATATAGTAATTTACAACGGATTTAAGGAATGTAGTGAAATTTATGTTAGGATGGGAGCTCTGGTTAATTGAGTTTACTTTCGAAATTTAAATTACATATTTTGTAGCTAATTTAAAACATAATTAACGCTGCTTTGAATTTCCTGTAAAGTTGCTTATGCAGTGATATAATTCCTTGAAGCGATGTGGCATTCGGTTCGCAGTCCTTTTCGTTTCAAAAGAGAAGTTATATTTTTTTTCTCTTTTAAAATTATCATGGTTGTGTTACCACAGTAAGTTGGGAAAAAGTATTTACTATTTCGAGTCCTATTTTTTATATTTGTATTTTTTTATATTTTCTGTGATTTTTCTTTAAAAAAATAATGACATGCTCTGTGTTTCTTTGTTTTCAATTTTTGAAAAAATATTGTTCTTAAACTTTTCAGGGAATGCGTTTTAACCTTTTTCAATACGTCATCAATCAAAACAGCATTGGAACGCAAAGGAAGAGTTCCGACTTCAATATATAATAATTACATAACTAAGAAGAATTTTCAAGCCATTTAGCTCTAAGTTTAATTTTACCTCATTTATATGAGATTTCTTTTTGTGATGCGCAAAATATCATTGAGAGAAGTTGTTAATTGAATTATTTTATGATTTGTTTTATATCTTAACCTACAGAATTACACGTTTTCACAATTGAAATGAAATTTCAGTCAAGGGAAACTTTTATTTCCTTATCTTTTGGTTTATTTTGGTATGCCAAATACAAAATAATGTTTAAGTTCTGTGAATCGGTTCTCATTATATTAATGTAACTTCAATGGTTGTCTTTTCAGTTCATAATTAGATTAAAACTTAAAATGTTCTTATGATATATTTATATATTAAGCAGTTGAATTTCATGTTTTTGCATTTCAACCGAAAATTTTCAAAGGAGAGAATTTTTTTTAATGTTAGATTTTCTTTATTTCTGAATAAAGAGTACAAAAAATGTAGAATTATGTTCTTCTTCTATTTTCGTTGCATTAGTTTCATGTTTAAATTCCGAATTCCTAAAAAACATTTTAAAGAAGGAGAGCCAAACCCACTAAACAGCGCTACAGAAAGTTTCCGAAATAAAAGCGAATGTTACATCCATAAATGTAATTTCATTAAAGCAGTGTTTTTTTTTTATTTTTTTATTTTTTTTTATTTAAATTTCTTTAAAACATTTAATGTGCGCGTGATGCAGATAAATTAAAAAGAATTCAAGTAGTGGACTTTAATCTTATTTCTCAGTTTGTGGAAGCTGCAACAGATTGCTTTCGTCTGACTCAACTCTATTTGAATCACGCAATAGTTAACATTTAAAAGAAGATATTTAATATGAATTACATATAAAAATATTAAAGAAGAAAATAGAAAAAAAAACCTCCTTCTCTATTAATATTTCGCTTTCTGTCTCCAGGGCATTAAGAACAATTGGCTCAAGGACAAGTTTTTAAATGTCACCATTCTATGAATATAAATAGATAATAACAACTAATCGTGTTCTCAAAATTATTCTGGAAATAAAAACTATATTCTTCACTTTTTAAATTGACCACTGATAGGAATATTATGCACATTTAGAATTTCCCTGGCTGATTCGAAAGGGCATTACCAAAAGTATTTTTAATCAAAAAGTACTTCATTAGCATATTTTAGTCTATATCAAAATACATTGATAAGTTTATATAGCAATTTTCGTAATAAAAGTATTAAAAAAATAATGATAAATTCAAAGACAATAAGGAACCAAAGTTGTAACTAAATAGTAACAACATATGACCATCATCTGTTGTTATTATTTAGTTACAACTGATTAGATTGGATATCAGATGAGCAAAAACGGAATGCTACGCTTGAAAATATTAAACAATGATTCTCCACAATTGTTGCAGCATTAATCTAGAACATTTTGTTTTTAAAAAATCCATTGTTGATTAAAAATTGTCACGAAGAAGATTCAGTTGGACATCACCAAATGTCTCTCATAAAGAAACTACTTATTTTAGTCTATAAGTATATTTAAATACATTTCTGTTATGCGGGCTTTTTGACAACAGATTGGAGTTTCTGAAATTGAAATAATATCGTCCCGCTTACACCAAGTAAAACATCACAGACAATACTAATAGATATATCAATGAGTTTTTGCAAATAAAATGTGAAAGTACCCTTAACCACAAGAAACAAATTTTTAATTTATGAAAATTAAATTCCATTTAATTGACATAAAATGATACATTTAATTCATATAGGAGCCCAAAATGAAATTTCAAGCATTACACAAAAGTTGAATATTATGGTAAATCGGACTGAAACTAGACATTCATAACTTCAAACATATCTT
Organism: Latrodectus geometricus; assembly: GCA_026290005.1. Lineage (NCBI taxonomy): Eukaryota > Metazoa > Arthropoda > Arachnida > Araneae > Theridiidae > Latrodectus > Latrodectus geometricus. The sequence continues at coordinate 6,221 of JAPDSC010055648.1, read as the reverse complement.
CATTATACTAGGTACAAACTAAGTCTCATCGCATTCACTGTTGTACATCAGCATGGTCATAAAAATATTTCTTAATATTGAAAACCTTAGAGCTGCAAAATCAGGTAACTTGTAAAGATTCTGTAATAGATTTCTGAACTTAGTGGCTCTATGTTGTAAATTAAACGTGATACAAGCGATGCTCGTATCACGTTTACTTTTACAACAATAACAATAAAGTCACTTAGTAAGTTGTGAAACAACAGCACTTTAGTATCATGCGATTTACCCACAGACATACAGGTTTACAAGCGAATTCCGCTAAGCTGGAAGCCGAATGGTTAGCGCTCTGGCTTTCGGTTCAACAGTTTGTTGGATTAAATCTCACTCCGGACGTGAGTGTATAAAGGAGTTTGGAATCCACTTTGTAAACTGTACGTCCGATTTATACAGCTTTGGTTTGTGACCATTGAATGACAAGCCAAATCATTTATTCGAAAGTTTCAATATTGCTGCCTCATTTAACGAGGTAAGAAAAAGGTAATGATTTCACCTCCAGCAAAGTATTTGTTAAACTCGTTTCATATGGCTCAGTAGATGAGACAGTTGGTTTTGATCCTCATTTTGTTCTTGCTTTGGGGAGGTTATAGATGCACATTCTGAAATTTTCATGCTGCAGTGTTTATAGCTACTAGTAAATAAGCATAGAAGTATTTAAAAAATGGTACATAAATGAATAATTAAGCAAAAATGTTCTGCAAATATCTTGCAGTTAAAAGAAGAAATATTTTTATCAGCTTTGCTACGAATAGCTAGATATTATTTCATCTATAACAAAATTGCAAGAATCTATAAAACTCAAATGAGAAATAACAAAAGCCCAAAATATTCTTCTAACTTATTTATTGAAAGTAAACTATCAGTGTTTTAGGTGGACTCTTTCCAGATATTGATCAATACAGATGAAATTCATTCAGCTCATCTTAAGAAAGATTTGATAAACTTTCAATCTATAGGAACTCACCATGATATATTTTTATGTTCAACAAAGTTAAAGCCTTTTAATTGAAACTTGTATGCCAGGGATTCCAACAGACTTCATTCATAGCTTCGAAAAAAAACTAAAATGGCACATTGTTAACAAAATCTACAATCTCTTAGCTCATTGTTGTTATCTAACGCTTATGCATTACTTTAAAAAATTGGTTAAGTTGCTCTACCAAGTCTGCTCTTACCCATCTAGATGAAGTTTGTAAACCTTATTTTACCAGTTTCAAGTATTCAATAAAATTCTAGATTTATGAGCTAAATCGAACTTGTACCATTCATTAATTCAAAGCACCGTTCTGACAGAAATTTTGGGAAACTAAATCATGATTCAAAATGCTAAGGCCGGAACTATAAATAGAACACATTACATGTTTCGATTTAAACTTTAATTGTCCAAATTAAAATTTCTTTTATGGTAACTGTAAGAATAATGAAGTTAAACTAAAATAAACTTCATTATTCTTACAGTTACCACAGAAGTACGTTTACGTTTTATTGAGCTATGCTCTCAAAACTTGAACATTTAAAGAAATCAACCAAATAGAGTTCATTTGGACATTTGTAATAAAGAAGGTTATTTTATACGTTTCATGAAATTGCATTAAAGTTAAATAATTCCATTGCAAAAATCTATTCCATTGCTTTCGAAAACTAGACTTCTTGAAAATGATTTCCGTTACAGTAAAAACAAATTTAGAGATATTATTCTACTAACGGGTTGAATCTTTTCAAATAAAAAGCATTTTTCAGTATGTTACAATAGTTAAAAAACTAGAACACACTCGTTTCGGAATACTAAACTAAAAAAATATTATTTTAAAATTTAGGACAAATTTAGCACGATTCTTTTCGGTTAAAAGATTAAATCACTGTAAGTGAAAAGTTTTTCATAATATTAATGTCTAAATATGCCAGAACCTCTAAAATTCTGAATTATTGAAAACGAATTTTTCTTTCAGAAGAAAAAAACTTATTAACTTGGCCAACTTAGAATAAATGAAATAAGATTTACTTAGTCTATTGGATTAAATCTCTTTTAAAACGAAATTTTATTTTACATACAATGTGTTAAATACTAGAACATCCGATTCTGAATATAAATTACTCTTTTGTAAGAAAAATAATCAATTTGGTCAACTTGGGAAAATTTTAAGGTGATTCTTTTCCAATAGTGGGTTAAAGAGCTGTAAAGATAGAATAGTTTTCCATAAAACTATTGTATTCTAATACTAGCTCATGATTTTGAATTCCGTAAAATAAATTTCTTTTTTTGAAGAAAAAAAAGAAGAATTACTGATATAAGATTTTTTACGAAAGCAAATTTATATATATACAT
>JAPDSC010055644.1:9911-24833 GCA_026290005.1 Latrodectus geometricus | reverse complement strand
CCTTAAAAAGGAAAACCGCTGTGTGTCCGCTTAAAATAAAAAAAAAACATCCGTATTCATAGTTTAATAAACTCATTGTTTTAAATCCCTTATTGATGGAAGAGGAGAACAATAATTCGCTGTACATTTAAACTGAAAATATAGGTTGAATTAGTTTTTGTTTGTAACTAGTTTTTTAAAAAGGAAACTATGCCATCTGTACTTTCTTTGCATTGCGCTGATAAAGAAAAACTTCTTTGACCTTTCTTGTATACTGATTCAAAATAAAGAGATTATTTGATTTAAAGAAAGAGAAAACATTTCTGGTACACATATCACTGTTTCTTAGGTTATGAACAAGTTGTTTGAATTTGAGAACGTCTCAAATTTCTAAGTAAAAATCGCATAAAACAAAGCCAATTTTGTTTCAAAATTTATTTTTTATTACTAAGTATATTCCATGTTTGGTTTTCAAAGGTGTTTTTTATGTTAAATGCAACTATTAACTTTAATATATAACAAATATTTATAGTATAAAATTCCCTTTTAATGCTGATCTAGAGCAAAAACAAACATCTGGATTAGCTTTAGCGGACATTTTCATATTAAAAGGAACCACTGATTTTACTATAAATAAAATTTTTATAAATTATATACAATTGTTTGAATTTAAAAATCAAGCATTTTTTAAAAATAATGACACATAAAGTGAAGTATTTACGAAGGAGTTTGTCTGTAAAATTTTTCCTAATATGCCTTATAAAAGGTTTTAGGTCATTATGCTGGCTAATTTCAGTGTAAGGCTTCCCATTTTAGACTCATTATAAGGCCGTGTTGGTGTGGCTGGTTAGGGCGTCGTTCTCGTTAGCAAAAGGTGGTGAGTTCGAAAATCGGATTAGCCAAAGATCCGTCGTGTTCACAAATGGTGACTGGGGCACGTAAAATCTGTCGGGTTGCAATGTCCTCCGTGTTCCCATTAATAATTAATACCTCTGGTGGAGGTTAGAGCCAGGCTTTGGATCTTCACTGGTTTCAATCCTCTAAATAGGAAGATTCAGATGGTGCTGCCATCTATGAGCCAAAAGTCATGCTTCCACCTTCGCATGAGGGTGCTCTATTCAAAAACGGAAGACGCTCTTGCTCTGACTTCATCCGCTTAGTCTCTGACGGGAGAACTTGGCGTTGCCAAGTGTCATCAGAACAACAACAACAGACTCATCATTCCTTTAAGTGAAAGTGTTTTTTTCAGTGCATAGATCTTGAGGTTCATTTTAAGTCACTATTAAACTACGAGATGCAAAGGTTCTTCTGCGTCCTGCAAGTTTACATATCAGTGAGTGAATTTGAATAATTTGGATTTCTTCTCGTGTCTTTTAAATACTATTTTCTATTTATGAACCAACCTTCTGAAGGTTAATTAAGAGGTGCATACTAATGTACTTTGCAGTTGCCTTATCCATTTTGATTTCTAGTAATTGGTGTCAAAAATCATCATTTACAACCTTGGTTCTTGGTTTTTGTTTTAGTGAATAAAATAACTAAAAGTTGATGAAGTTGAAATTACGTATACTAGTAAATTATGGTAATGTAGTCTGTGATTTTTCTTTTGTAAATTTTCTTTTTCGTATCTAAATGCTAATTGAAGTATGTAAAATTGACATTAATACAAAAATCACTGGATCGACACTCATTTTATTTGAAAATGGAAGGATTATATAAGATAGCATATTCTCTATGGCCCCACCTTAGGTTTACCTGGCGCAGCATGTCCTTTTTGGATCTTGCGCCATAAAACCAAGCCAACCAACCAACCAACTATGTTTACAAATTTTCAGAAAACATTTTCATTCATGATCCAAATCCAAACTTGAAGGAAGTGAAACTAAAAATCATTTTATAATTATTTCCTTCCTATACAATTTGTTCCTGAATTCGTGTATGGATAATCCCAAATTTATATATAAATAAATAATTGTATATGTGCTGAGATTTAGAAAGCAGAAAAATAAAAACAATTCCAATAAAAAATCGGAATATAATTTTGAAAAATCAAGTACAATGTCTTAAAGTATAATGTAATAAGTAGTGAAGGATAAATTATTATCCAAATTAATTTAAAAAATCTTTTTTTATCAAATAGTAAAATTTCTATGTTTTATTTTTTCCCAATTGCATTTAAATTTCTCAAATGAATTAAATTATTATCTTAAATAATATTTCTTACTGAATATTTATTTATATTTTATGTAAGTATGAAAAATCAATTAAGAAGCTGTGATAACATTATTAAAATCATATTTTTATTTTTTTAAAAATATCATTTAATTTATAACTTATCGTTTTTACCCTTGTTGTTTTAAGTTCTAAAACATATTAAAATATTATTTTTAATTAATTTCGATACCTGAAACTATTTTGTCTACTTTATATAACAAAAAAAATATGAATTATTTTAGTTTAAAATTAATCATTCCTGTCCATGAAGCGATAGCTTGACATATTGCATGTATTTAACCAAAATGTATTTATTTGTCTCAATCAGTCACGGAATGAAAGAAAATTAAGAACATCAAAACATCTGTTGAATTCAAAGAAGTTCAATTTGAAAAAGTAACTGAGCTTTATAAGTCAATATATTTAATAATAAGTAACATATAAATAAAATTTCAAAAGAAAAATATTTATATAAACAATTATGCAGTTATGAAAAGCTTAACACTTATATTTGCAGCATCCAAAGCAATGCAAATGATTTATCGTGTTTCATTTTGATATTTTCATATATTTATGAAATTAGTGATTTAAATTTTTATAAAATTTAAATATTTGTTTTAGAAAAGGCAGAAATGATGTTAGCATATTTAATGAATAAATCATTTGAAAATGAAAATTGTATAACATTTTTTTTGTTTTTAGAAACGTAAAGAAAGAAACATTAGGTTTCTGGAATTTAATCAAATTCATTTAATTAAAAGCATCTACTTTCCGTATTCCAGTAATAAATCAAGAAGACCTGCGTTTAATTAGCTTACATGCATGCAAAGTTGCATATCAATTTACGCATCCAATTTTGTGTTATAATAAAATAGCTTAACTAAATGTTTTAAAAAATGTAATGTATAAAGCTAATAAAACAAATTAAAAATCCTTTACTTTTTAAAAGAACCAAAAATAAAATACAAAATGTTGAATTTTTATTGCTTTACATAATTTTTAAATGCATCATATTTTTCAAATTTAATTTGCTCCAATAGTGATAATGTGATGTAAATACTATTTCGAATGAAAGTAATCAGCAACCATTACAAAATGAATTCTAATAATACTTGTATAATTATGAAGTTTGGAATCATAATAAAAAACAAAAAACTTTCCTTTAACTAACGACATAAATACTTTAACTACATTCGGCTTTACATTTTGAAGATTATTTTGTCTTTCTGTTAGGGAAATTTTACATTTAATTTTTCTTATTGGCTAACTTGGTTCACTTGATATATATATAATCTATATAAATTAAATAAAATAGAAAAATTTGAATAAATTATATAATTAGATTAGAAAATTATTTGCAAACCATAATTAAGAGGGTCTAATTATGGCTTCTAAGTAATTAGAAATATTTAACAGACAAAGCAATACTTAAAAATTATTATTATTTTCTGCAATTATTGTTATTTTTTTAAATGAATATTCAAATAGCTTTTAATTTTATTTGAGGGGCGTATTTCTATTTATTCTAAAATTGTAGTGGAAAACTTAAAATTGATTAAATTTATATGGATTAAACTAATAAGATGAAATTGAATTTCAAAATTTACATATTTATTTTATTTGAAACAACATTTGGCATTTAGTTGGAATGAAAATGAGTACTATCAGTACGCATTCATAATTAAAAATTTTTAAATTTCTAAACATAAAAGAAAATGTGATGTAAGTGAACAAAATTTTATAGTGGAAAAAAGAAACAACTTACTTAAAAGGAACTTATTTTTAAAATATATATTTCTCGCGTAATTTAAATTTGAATATTATAATTTTCAATGGGATTCAATAAATTTTCTTCCTTTTTGTATTTTCTTATCATTAGTTACAAACATTAATAATAAAAGTTTAAAAGGAATATAGTCATCATTTGAAGGTAATTCACATAAAAATTTAATTTAGATCAATTTACATTTACGAACATCGTTATAAACTGAAGAAAAATCGTGTTTAATAAAATTGTAAATGCACAAAGAATTCTCTACATTTGAAACATATGAGTAAAGAAACAAAATTAAAGCTAAAAATTCAGTGAAAATCCTATACTTTTAGTTAAAACAAAATAAGTTTTCTTTGAATATAAAAAATTTAATATTTTTTTTTAAATTTTATTTATTAGAGTGAAAAAAAGTTTTTTTTTTATAGAAATTATAATTTAGCTTTTTATTTGAGAAATGAATAATGTTTCTAAGTCTGGTATTCTGCAATAATATAAATTTTTTCTAGAAAAATAACTTATATTAAATTTAAATTTCAATAATAAGAGGAAAAATTGTACATTTTATATTCTTTAAATTTCTGAATTATTATTTTTTGGTACAAATATAATTAACAATGCATTTTAAAGTAATTTATTTATTTATTCATAAAAAAATGCTTGGACAATTTTAATTTTCGACATGTTCTTATCCGTTAGAAATATATATATATATAAAAATTTTTATATTATTTGTTTATGTAGTTATCTGCAAAATTTTCATGGATTTTCAACCCATTTATAACAGGCTTTTATTTCAAATTATTTTTAATACAATTAGTTAATTTGCAAAAAATAAACAAAAAGTAAAATTGTTTGCTCAGTTTCGTGTCTCATTCTTTCTTAATTTATTCATACGTTTTGATATCATTAGAGGATAAATATAAGATAAATATTGAGTGCTTTAAATGTTTATAGCAGTATGTCAAATTTATAAATTTAATTTTTCAGTGAAAATGTATATAAATAAATTAATTAGTGAGTAATAAAAATGACAAAAAGTAAACAAATCATGAAAGAATATAAATAATATTTAATTTGTAAACCAAACATAATTATTAAATTGTAAAAGAAGAAGTGGAATATTATATAGTTTTAGAGCTTAATTTATATGGTTAATATAATAGTTTATCAATAAATTAAAAAAAATATTTTCTCAATAAATCATTTTAAGTGTATGTAGAAAATATTATTAATAATATAATAATATTTTCTTCATATAATAATATATTCTATATCAAAATTATATATACTGTTTTATGAAATGCTTCCAAATTTAAAGACTACAAGCTTATTTTCAATAAATAATATTTTAAAATAGCCAATTTACAAGAAACTGCAGCAATAAAAAATTGAATATTTTTACTATAAATAGGATAAAAATAAATTATATTGATCATTCATTTTAAATATTTTATAGTTATAACATTATTTATTTACTTCAAATTAAAAATTGACATATTTTTCATTATTTAAATCTTCCTATTTCTTTTTTTAAAAATATATATTCAATTAACTGACAGCAAACAAATAAGTTAAATGTAATTAAATCATCAAAAGAATCAATTTCAACGATGAAATATTCATAAATAATAAGCAAATAAATAAATTACACTTCACAAAATGAAATAAGTTAAAAATAAAATGCCGGTTTTACTAGAAAAAAATTTCAAATTTGAATTAAAATTACGTATCTATATTTTTTTCTATTGCATCTAGATTTCATGCAAACAAGGATGTCTAATAATTTTCCTTTACAGAACTATGCAGAACTCTTTTTTTTCTGCATCATATTTTATGTACTCTTATATTAAAATCATGTAGGTATCTAATTAAAATTATTTGGATTTGAAAAGAACAGGGTGCAAATTTAATTTCAGAAATATATTGAATTCTCCATAAATTTTGTTTTTAAGGATATTTAAATTTAAAAAGAAAGTTGTTGGTAGACATTAACTTCCTACTCTTTCATCAAAATATCCAAAACAATTCTTTTCATTAGATTTCATTCAATTTCCAAGTATTTTTGATTAAAAAGAATATTTTTTAATTTAGAAAGTACTATAGAGTTTGAATCATTGGTAAGTTTGAGTAAAAACTTTTAGAAAATTCTTCATTTAAGATTTCTTATTTCTTCAAGTGAGTTTTCAAGTAGGGATTTTGATTTTAGAGAGATAGGAGTTTATACGGAATTAGAATTTTTAATAAGATGTAAGATGAACTTAGAATTTAAATCAATATAATTTTTTATGCAGTTCATAATTCAAAGTAAATTTCAGACAGATCATTCAAATTTGAATAAACTAATTTTTAAATTACTTCATAGTAAAAAAACAGATGGATTTCAGATTTCTTCTGAGAACTAAAGGTATTTATATTAATTATTTTAGTTAATGTGAAATATAGAATATATTTTCTTTTTTCTAATTTTAAATGAGTGTTATTTTTGCTTATGTCTAAGAAAGTAGAATTAAGATATTCATTGTCTGCTGAATATTTATGATAAATCTGAATATATGATACGACATGCAATTTGAATAATGTCAAATATTTATGCTTTATTTTGATAGATAAAAAAATTTGTAGAAAAATATTAATTTAATAAGCTAAAATGGTCTAATGGAAAGAAAATTATTATATGCTTTTATGCATATTAAAATAGCACCTTTCTTAGAATGATGTTTGCAAAGATTTATAAAGCAAATCTAGAAACAAATTCAGTTGTGTATCTTTAATCTTAATTTATAATAAATAACTTGGCATAAATTGGAATTAAATAAGTGTATATTTAATTACTTCATTGTAAAAAACAGAATAATTGTAAATAGGCGTATATTTACTTCTTTAATTTAATAAGCTTAATACTATCTAATTGCAAGAAAACTATAATATGCTTTTATGCATATAAAAATAACACCTTTCTTAGAATTAGGTTTGCAAAGAGTTATTAAGCAAATCTAGCAACAAATTCAGTTGTGTATTACTTAGCATTAAATTATAATAAATAACATGGCATAAATTGGAATTAAGAAAGCTTAAATTAAAAAAAGTTAAAACTATATACCTAATTACAAGAAAAACGTTATATGCTTTTATGCATATTAAAATAACACTTTTCTTAAAATGATGTTTGTAAAGAGTTATAAAGCAAATCTTACAACAAATTCAGTTGAGTATCATTAAGCTTTAACAAATAATAAATAACTTGGCATTCATTGGGATTAAGAAATTGAGTTATCTCAGTGTCTATGGATGTAAAAATTTAATTAAAGCAGTTTTATTACGATTGTTAAAATTAAAATGAATGAATTATGTTAATTGTTTTCATTTATGTTAATAATAGTTTGAAATATAATTGATTTTCTTCTATTTTGGTTCTTAAAAAAATAGTCTTAATAATTAATTAAACATTGCAATATGACATACTAAATAACATATATTAGAAGTAAAGATGGCTATTATTTTTAATTATGCATACAGTATGAAAAGGCATGAAAAAAAATTTTTTTATATTAGGTTGGGGAAAAAATCCATTATTTTTACGTGAACTTTTTGTAACTTCTTTCAGATTTGCTTTGTAAAAAGGTTTAACACAGATTTCATGTAGATTTTTAGGTCTTGTGCGAAGCTACGACTGCTGACATGCTGTCAAGTTTGATAATTTTTGATATTTTATAGACATTCTCGACGATGTTGTATCCATGCGAGGTGCATCTTAAGCATCCAAATACCCAAACAAACCAAACCAAAATTGTGCGTAACTGGTTGTTACAGTCATATATAGGACGATAAACACCTTTCACAATTTTAGCCACCTGGTTAGCATTTTCGCCATTATAAAAGAAAAACTAAAATGTATCGAATTTTCTGTTTGTCTTCTATTTTTAAAACCTTGTACTCATAACTGAATGAATCAAACAAAAAACCGCAGGAGAATATTTTAGTGTCAAATGTCACCTTTCCAGTTTGAAATTGTTTGATAGACACCTCACGAGATAGGTATCACCACAGACGTCTACCAAAAAAATAATGGATAACTTTTCCCCCAAACTAATACAAAACATAAAAAATTATGAATTTAATAAAAAACTAAATTTACAATCTAACAAATGAAATAGATTATTGGATTATCGATTATAAAATTTACTTTTTGTTAAATAATTATTTCATAAAAAATAGAAATGGGATTTTTGAGTAGATATAAGAACACATATTAAAATTGTATCAGATATGAAATTAGGCATCATGAGAAAAGAAGAAACAGAAAATAATTGACAACTAACTAAGAGAAACATAAGAATTAAATTATTGATTAAAATAAATAGAAAAAGTGAATAGACTTTTAGTAAATGTTAGACCTTAATTTCAATATTATACTTTAACTAAGAAGTTTAAAAATTGTAATTTTCTCGATATAGCTCTAAGATATTAAAAATGTGTCATGCTCAAATACAAGTTTCAAAAAATAGGATGAATAATCATTATTTTATGAATTTTTAAACGCAATAATATTTTGCTTATAATTATTGTAATGTTGATTCTTTGAAATCCATTCCCTGATAAGTGTGTCGCGAAAATATTACATGATCCTTGGAAAAAGAAAATACACTACTGGTCATTAAAATTGCTACACCAAGAATGCGACATACTATAGACGTGAAATTTATACGAAAGGAAGAAGGTGCTGTGATATGCAAATGATTAGCTTTTCAGCGCATTCAGAGAAAGCAGGCGCCAGTAGCGACACCTACATTGTGTTTAAATGAGGGAATTATTCAGACGGTTCCTCATACACAAATTGCATTTGAACGTTGTTGCCTGGTCAAAAGTTGTTGTAATGCCTCGTGTAAGAAGGAGAAATGCGTACCAGCACGTTTCTGACTTTGATAAAGGTCGAATTGTAGCGTACCGGGATTGCGGTTTATCTTATCGCAGTATTGCTACTCGCGTCGGTCGAGATCCAATGACTGTTAGCAGAATATGGAATCGATGGGTTCAGGACGGTAATACGGAACGCCATGCGGGATCTCAACGGCCACCTGTCACTAGCAGCCGAGAAGACAGGCATATTATCCGCATGGCCGTAATGGATCGTGCAACCACGTCACGAGCCGTGAGTCAATGGGAAATGGGGTCGTTTGGAAAACAACAAGTGTCTGCACGAACAGTTCGACAATGTTTGCAGCAGCATGGACTCTCAGCTCGGAGACCATGGCTGCGGCTTCCCTTGACGCTGCGTCATAGACAAGAGCGCCTTCAATAGTGTGATTAACGACGAACCTGGGCGCACGAATGGTGAGAAGTCACCTCTTCAGATGAATCCAGGTTCTGAGTACAGCACCATGATGGTCGCATCCGTGTTTGGCGGCATCGTGGTGAACGCACACTGGCAGCGTGCATTCGTCATCGTCATACTGGCCCATCACCTGGTGTGGTGGTATGGGGTGCCATTGGATACACGTTCGGTCACCTGTTGTTCACATTGATGGTGCTTTGAACAGTGCACGTTACATTTCTGGTGTGTTACGACCCGTGGCTTTACCCTTTATTCGAGCCCTGCCAAACCTTACGTTTCAGCAGGACGATGCCCGACCGCATGTTGCCAGTATTGTATTGACCTTCCTTGATACGGAACATGTTCGCTGTTGCCCTGGCCAGCACGTTCTCCAGATCTTTCACCAATAAAAGACGTCTGGTCAATGGTTGCCGATGACTGGCTCGTCACCAAACGCCAGTCACTACGATTGATGAACTGTGGCATCGTGTTGAAGCTGCATGGGCATGTGTACCTGTACATGCAATTCAATCTCTGTTTGACTCAATGTCCAGGCGTATAACTGCTGTTATTACTGCCAGAGGATGTTTTTCTGGGTACTGATTTCTCAGGATATATCCAGCCGAATTTTTTGAAAATTTAATCACTTGTTATTTCTAGTATAATATATTTGTCCAATAAATATCATTTTGTTATCTGCATTTCTTCCTGGTGTAGCAATTTTAATGGCCAGTAGTGTAAATATAATATTTAATAGGTAATTATCCACAGATATATATTAAATGAAATAAAAAGCCAAAAATTACTATATATTTTATTTTAATGAGAATAATATGTTTAAAGTTGTTCATTAGAATTAATTAGAGTTCATTTTTTATTGATTTTTAAGTTAATAAATTCTTTCTATCTCTCTCTCACACACACACGGCTTTCAATGTTTCTTCTAGTTTGAATAAATTTTATTATGATAAATTATAAATAATAAGTCTATAATATCTTACTTTATTGAAAGAAAAATTAGAAAAACATTTTTTTAATAGTGATGTTTATTTCTATTTAAAATGTTTCAGAAATGTGTTGGCAAATCAAACTGATTAAGTCATACTGAATGTAAAAATATGTTAGAGCTATTTTCGTTTGTCTAGTTTTATTTAACAGTCTAGAACGGTAAAAATAAATAGTTGTTTTCATTTAATTTTTCCCTTTGTTTCTCTGTTTTTTTACCATTTAATTTTAAAATAAATAAATAGTTTTTTTTTAATTTCTCTCTTTGTTTCTCTGTTCTTTTACCATTTAATTTTATGTTTCTTATTTTAGTGATTAGTATTTATAGTTAGTACAATTCATCTTATGTTTCTCAGTTATAATTTTATTAAGATACTAACAAACATGTGCTAAGCTATTACACACATACATTAATACAAAAAAAAACATCACATTATTGAAACTTCTACATAAAATCTAATAAAATAAAACCTTAAAAATCAGAAGTATTAATGTAATATTCCTTTGTGATGTTGTTTTCTGTTCTCGAGTCTTAAACACATTCATTAATATGTATTATATGGTAAATAAATTCACAGAAATATAATATTTCTAAATCAAAATACAAAAAGAATTAGTGTAATAAATAATGCCTTATGAAATGAAATAGGAAATAATTAATATACCGTCTTTCTTTTTCATAGATTTTTCCTTGTTGAGAGTAAATAATTATAGCTTTACTGAATAATGCATCTGAAGTAGTTACGAACTATTTGAATTTTTAAAGAGAATTAACTACTTGGTTTCTAATAAAAATCCGACATATGTTTAATTAAAGTGCATGAAGTTTTATTTATAAGCTAACATATTTGCATAATTTTCTTTTTTCCTCCTTAATAACGGGTTATGATCATTCATTCATATATATATATATATATATATATATATATATATATATATATATATAAAATCAAAGATCTAAATAATTTTACAAAAACGTAAAACTAAATTTTTATTCAGAATAAAGTACTTAAACTATAAATTAATCAAGTAAATAAATAAATAAACGAATATATTTTATAGTAATTAAGGTTACAGTAACATGACATATAATAAAAATACTTGCCACAAAAAGTTCTCTGCTTCATTAGAATAACATAAAATATTCAAGACGGCTGCCTGCATTTCTTTTTTTTTTCCTTGCTTCATTGATATACAAGTGTTGACGTCTCCGAATTTCAAATTTTTCCTTAAAATTTCGCACGAATATTGTACGACAAAATACATATCTATCACTGAACAATTGCTTTTAATTTTTAAAAATCATAATATTCTTCATGGAAGTTATTAAAGCATATTTGTAATATAATTTGGAGTATATTTCTCTTTAGAAAAATTTGTCAAAATTTTGGTTTTTAAAAATTAATTCGACAAAAGACATTTTGTATTTTATGATTTGGAGAGTTATATTTTTGTCTCTTCTTCTACTCGACTCATTTCTGGAAAAAAAACATGTCAGAGGAAAAAAATGTCAAATGATATTTTTTTAATTTTATATCTTATTTACTAGAAACTCTCAGCTAAAAAGCATAGTAAAAGGAAAAATCATTTTAAGTTACATAAATCTAAGAAAAATTTTTTTTTTCCATGTGGCGGGTACTAGGGTGATTAACCCTTTTTTAGCCACAACAAGGCCGGAAACTGCTACTTATTTTATCGTTACCCGGTGGGCACCTATGAACCAAGTCACGGAGGCAAGTAGCACTACCCACGTCACACCACCACAAACCCTTTCTATAGGGCGGGTCACATTCATCCATCATCAGAGTAAAGGACAAGAAATACATAAGAAGAGAATGTACATCCATGCCTGAGTCGGGACTCGAACCCAGGTCCTCCCCATCCGTAGTCAGTTACGCTAACCACCAGACAGGTTGGGCGGCCCAGGAAAAAATATATTGCAAGTGAACAGTAAATGGGACCAGATTTTAATAAAATGTACGTATACTTATGTATATATGCATATAAGGAGTAGTTATAAAAAAACCTATTATTATGCAAGAGCCTCTAATTCTAAAAATTTTACAAATACTGAATGAAATGTTTGTTCAAGGTATTTTGAATCAATAAATGATATTTAATACATAAAAAGTATCTCTAAATAGTAATACTGTAAAATATTTCTTTTAAATACTATTGTTATTAAATGATCAAATGTTGCTGCACATAAAATCCGACATTTACAATAACATTTTAACACCGCATAATGAACAGCCAAAGTACCAAAGATGTCATAAAGTATATTAATAACCATGAATCAAGAGCCTGGAAAATTCCCATGCATTCACCCCGACAAATGTGTGTGAAGAGCGCAAAGTTTATCTTTTAATATTCAAAGGTGGCTGAGGTTGAAACAAGTAGTTGTGCTCAGAAGAGCACTTTTCTACTAGAAGCTCATAGTGAAACTAGTTACAATGAGGCTTTACTATATGATATTTTGTAGGACGTTGCTCTGAATTTAGTTTTGATAAAATTATTTTTAATGTAAAAAATTTTCATGTCTTATAAACAATATAATTGTAAGATAAATCAATGTTATTTGAATTAAAAATAATTCTCTTAAATATTAGGTTGGGGAAAAAGAAATGCATTATTTTTACGTGAACTTTATGTAACTTCTTTTGGATTCACTTTGTAAAAAGGTTTAAAACAGCTTTCATGTAGATTTTTTAGGTCTTGCGCGTTACGACTGCTGACATGCGGTTAACTTCGATCATTTTTGATATTTTATAAACATTTTCGACGATGCTGTATCCACATGCGAGGTGCATCTCTAACATCAAAAATACCCGAACGGAATCGACGAAACAAAAATTGTACGTAACTGGTTGTTACAGTCTTATATAGGACGATAAACATCTTTTACAATTTTAGCCACCCGGCTATCTTTTTCGCCGTTACAAGAGAAAAACGAAAATGTATCGAATTTTCTGTTTGCTGTCTTCCATTTTTAAAACCTTGTACTCGTAACTGAATTAATCAAACAAAAAACCGCAAGAGGATATTTTAGTGTCAAATGTCACCTTTCCAACGAGCATAAATCTGAAATTGTTTGATAGATACCTCATGAGATATCGATCACAACAGACGTCTACCGAAAAAATAATGGATTACTTTTTCCCCATCCTAATATATAGAGTTTTATCTTTATTACTTGAAAATTTACAAAATTTTGAATATGGGAATATTTAGAGTATTGGCCTTGTTATAGCTTATATCGATTTATAATATGAAACTAATCGATTTATAATATAAATATAATAGAAACTGTATTTTAGTAAATATTAAGGAAATACCTTGCGAATTTTCATAATTTTTGCTAAGCTGGGGAGAGAATCATAATTTTAGAATTCGTAGATTAATTTTAATTTTAAATCATATAATAAGATTCTGTAAAGAATCTTAAAAATTAGTAAAATATAAAAATAAATGACATTTTGGAAATGATTTATAAATAAAAATATGATCAAAATATTTAGATTCATGTCAACAAAATTTGAGCCTTGTCTAAAAATTACACATCATTTTCTTCAAAATAAAAAAAAAAATGATTTTTTTATCTGAGATCTTGTTGATTTCTTTTAATATTTAAAACAAAATTTGTATGACGTTTAACATACTACATATGTTACCTTGGAAATGTTTTCATTTGAACTGTACCTTATTTTATTCTAAAATGTAACGAAAAAGAAAAGTGGAATCTATCACCGTTCAATCCTGGAAAACAGTGTAGAATAACACCATTTTGACGACAATGCTCTCTGTTTCCTTAGAGGATTCTTGCAAGATTTTAAAGCATTCACAAATCCATTTAAAAGCTGGGTGTTTAAAATGGATTGTCAGAATCTTTTAAAAGTACTTTTCATTTCAAGTTACAAGAGATTTCGTTTAAAGCAAAAGAAATGCTATTTATCTTACATAAACTTAACGACTGTACATTTCTTTTTACGGTTTAAATAAATTGAGAGTTGAACAGAATAAGTGACTCCTGTATTAGTGCTTGAAAGAAAAAGACATAGTTTTTAGTTTATAGACTATTTATAAATGTAACGAGCACATTGGATTAAGCTGTATAATCTTTGTTAATATTAATATATACCTTTAAATTTCCAAATTTTAATATTGCTTTTTCCAATGAATTTATCCTTGGAATTTAACCCTTCTTTTGCATGATTTTTTCTTTATTGGTGAAATTAATCAAGTTGATAGAATTCATGTTCAAAATTAAAGGAAAAATGGTTAAAAAATCTTAGTATATATTTATAGTATAAATTTAGCAAAAAACAATATGCTAAAAATTTCCATCATCATCCAAAGTTAGATCATTAGCTTAGTATTATATAGAAAAAAAGAGGAAAATAACAGAAACACGTGTTACAAACCTTTCTTCCACTCATTTTCAATTTTTTAGCAATAGAAACTCTAATATAATAAAACAAAATTATATACGAAATCATACGTTTATTGCAACTACAACAAACAGCGGAATGAGACAACTTTAAGCTCGTTTCACTGATAATGACACTTGTTTATTTTTGACAGCTATGTTTCTTTTTATGCAATGGACATTAAAAAGGTATCCAAACACGATCAACTTAAA
>JAPDSC010055633.1:0-10826 GCA_026290005.1 Latrodectus geometricus | reverse complement strand
AAAAAAAAAAAAAAAAAAAAAAAAAAAAAAAAAAAAAAAAAAACACATCATCTATGGAAGAGTTTTGAAATCTGTATTACAAACCTATAATTTGCTGCTGGGTATAAAATGAATAGGTAAACTTTTGCATTATATATACATTCACTTAATGATTATTTCGATCATCATTTGATATGCACACCTGTTTAAAGGATTATCATTTTAAAAGTAATTGAGTTAACAGAGCTGATTTATATTGGGCTGCACGTAGAGACCTATGTTTTCTTGGCTGTCTATCGACGTAAGAAAAATAAATTAATATTAATATTCTATGATTCTATGATAAATAAAACTATGTAGGACAATTGAAACACTTATTCTCTGAATGTGTATTCTAGGAGACTATAGTTTTTTGTTTGTTCATTTCTGTATAGAAATATGCAGATAAATTAATAAATTTTTTGGCGAATTATTTTCTCGCCAAATAATTCACAAATAAGAAAGCTTCTTTACAAATTTAACTTATTTATAAATGTAAATCAATATTTTTTGTTTCAATATTCGTCCGGCATTGTAAAATATGATTTAATCCTCCGACCATTTTTGGTAATTGAAAGTATGTTGTGAATTTTATATTATGAAAGCTGCTAACGAATAAACTGATTGGGAATTTTCGCCATTTTTTCTTACAGCATGGTAACTGTTTTCATTGTGAATGAAAGGATTCAGAATTGGTATTGCAATACCGTATACTGTCTACAAAAATCCATTTTATCTCAATAAATACACATAATTGCAGATTATGAAAAATAATAAGGGACAGAAGAAGCATATTCAAGGATTTTAAGAAAATCATTTTTTTTTATTCTATTACCAAAGATAAGCAAAATGTGTCAAACTTTTATGTAGTTAATTATGGAAAATTTCATGCAATACTTTTATTATTTGTTGATAAATGCAAAACTTCATTTTGTCTTTTATTAGAAAACTAGATGACTCTCAATGGTATCGACAATGACATAAACAAAGGTTTTAAATATATTGTTATATTGGGTTATTAATTCAAACAAGTAAGATTTAATGCATTTGAAACCACAGAGGATCCAAACACTGTGAATTATTTGTAATCAATATATATATGTTACTTATGTTGATATTTTGTAATTGATTGTCTTTTTTCGCTCTTGCGTGTGTTTTAGTTCTAACTTTTCTTATATTTCCATGTAGAACAAGCCGTCTTGTCTAAACAACCCAACAGCGGCGTTTGTGCCACATGGAGTTCTTCGCATTATCGAACATTTGATGGTGGGGTCTTCAATTTCCAAGGTTCCTGCACCTACCAGCTTGCCAAGGACTGCGAACTGAACACGTTTGCTATCCACGTAACAAACCCAGCTCTCTGCGAGACAATTGAGTCGTGCTTGACAACTGTGGTGATGTACATAGGCTCAGAAAAGTACGTTTTGATCAATGATGAAGATGGACCATCTGTCCACTATGATGAAGAGGACCAGCCAATACCAACTTCCCTCAACGGGTTGCTGTTCCAAATGCTGTCTGATTATGTCACAGTAACTAGTTCTTTGGGATTCAGGCAAGTTTAATTGAAACGCCTTATATTTTTCGTCTATTTCTGTTTGTTAACAATTTTCACAATTTTTTGGTTTAAAATCTGCATGATCTATTTTTTTCTTATTTAGAAATCCATTATTTGATTTTATCTGTAAAAGTTATATTTGTGTTTAAAATATTGTGAATAGAATAGATGCAATTCTATTACATGTCTTTAATCACCATTAATCTTAAATACAGCTATTGTTCCATTAAAGGATAACCAATTGTTGCCAAATATTATAAAATGGAGGAAGACATTTTTTAAAGATTACCAGATCGAGTAAATTTTTATAATAACATCAGACGAATGAGAACTCTATAGTAGAATATTACTCAATTTTACTTTGTTAATAAATTTTTTTTATAAATGACAACTAATGTTTAAAGAATATGGATTATGTCAGGTTTACACGAGAAGTGGTTTCACATTACAATTAACAAATAATTAAATAATATTTAGCATCTTGTTTGTACAGTGCGTTCACGACAAACTTAGATTTACCGAGTGAATTGATTTTGTGAAGTCAATTTTGTGGATTCTTCCAAAAAGCTTTCTTAAATGCTCGTTTTAGACAAAGGCAGATAAGTCATTCTTAAGTGAAACAGTACATGCCTTATTCTGTTCGAAAAAATGGAAATTCACTCCGATAATTCACATTGAACAGATTAAAGTTGCAATACTTTTTCAGATTCGATTTCGACAAATAAATTTTGATAAATTTGTCAAGTGAGAAACGCAAATGATTTAAAAATCGAATGATTAGAAAGCGGATTACTTTCGTTCTAAACTGAATCGCCTTCGAATGCGGTTTAGTATTACTACCAATAATTTTTACAGAGGTTTTTAAAGCAATGAATAACATATGAAAAAAATAAAATGTTCAATTAACATTTGGGAATAATTGGTAGTTTGGTATAAATTAAATATAAATGATTTTGGATCGAATTAGTAACTCTCATTGGAAGATAAATACATTTTAAAATGCCCCCCCCCTCCCAGAATTAATGTTATTCCTCTAAGTTGAGGATTTTATTTTTTTAAAACAAGAGGAAATCGTATCTTTACATGGAAATTCTTCGATGAAGTTTTTCATTAGAGAGCACAGATGTCTAAAAATAATAAATAAAGACATGCACTTAGTTTCCATATTTCATAGTACATGTACTTTGACAGACCACTCTTGAATTAGGAAGCATTACCTACAAATGATACAACAACTAATCATTTGTGATTAGTTGCTTGATTAAGCTTTTTGGCATAAGGTCCAAAATTGGAAGAGTTGCCTAAACATTTGTGATGTATCAATAAGAAGTTAAAAACGTAGAGGAAAAAATAGTTGAAAAAAATCGTAATTTTTCTAAGGACCAGGACAGATGTTTTGCCTGACTGAAAATACACCAAGATTATATGAAAAATGCTTAAAAATAAAACTTTTTATAGCTAAATTTCTATCAAGGAAAGATGACTCGATTACTTTTTATTTTAAATAAAATAATAAATAATTTAGAATCCTATTGTCATAGAATAGAATTTTAAGAAGATCGAATTTCCTAGGCTGATGAGGAAAGGCATCGTCTTGAAACTTGAGCTAACCGAAAGTCCCCATATTAAGTGGACTTCTGTAGGTTATAATTTCATAAAATTAAAAAGTAATGGTGTGGCTTGTAAAGAGGAGTGCCACTTGGAATGTACACCTCATCACTTAAACATTTCAAATATTACGTTATTTAGCAATTGCGACTGGCAGTGAAATCGTGCGGTAAAACTTAAGTTTTTAATAATCTTGACTGATAATAAATTAACAATTTGTTGGTAAGCCAAATAAATTATTGATTTGCGTATTAGTGGCGACAAATTGCTCATGTGAGTACAACATTTGAAAGGTTTAATTCGCATAAGATTTAGAAAAATAAAATTCAACTTTTAAATAGACAGAGGGTATACACACCCAAGAAGGTTATATCAATAGCAGGTGAAATAAAATAGCAACAGAATCTAAGTTTTCAGTGATATGATTTCGATAATTTTAAAATGGTAATTAAATGCTACCTCCGTTATTAGTACTTAATATATGAAATTGTTTTTAGTGTCTACACTACAATTTTTTATTATATCGATTCATTTTAGAAAAGGAATGTCCAATAATTGAGAAATTTCATCATAAGCGTAATTCATGATATTCGAAACAGTAATATGTTAAAAAGAAATTATAAGCAAAATATTTCCAAAAATCTATACTTCAGAACAGCCCTTCTCGAAATTAATTGATTTTTTTTTTTTTTTTTGTTGACAAATATGTTTTCAAAAACTAAATGGTGCCAAAAACACCATGTTATAATACACATACGACGCAAATTTTACACATACTTATAAATGTAAAAAATAAGGTTTTCTACGTTTATAAAAATGTGTAAAAAATATTTTTATTACCGTATTCAACATCACCCAATTGGTGCTAAATTGGCGATAAGCTAAGGGTCACCTGAAGTATAGGCTATCCGATAGGATACATCGACACAATTCCATTACCTTAAAAAATTATTCCTTTTGAAATTCATGACAAGAATACACAGAAATATGGAAAATTAAGTTTTTATGGGCCAGAAAATATTACTAAACTACTACTGACGCTGGTGAAATTTCTAATTAGCTACATCAAAATGTAAGCCAAGTAATTAATAGGGATAAAGTTTATCTTAAAATAACCCTTGATTTTTTTAATTTTTAATGCCAAAATAGGTGCCAAAATGTTAATAACAAAAATGGCAACTTTAAAACTATATTAATTAAAGGAATAAAAATAAAAGAGTTGCCAGAAATTAAATTTCATAGCCTAAATTTACTGCCAAATGTTTTGGAAAAGGAAGCGGAACCTTAATCCACATTTTACTCAGTAATTTTAACGTAAAACGTAATTATAAACTTAAATTTTTTATGTAAAAATTAACTACTATAACAAGGTATAATGTAAGTTACTTTATTGTGCTAAAACTCGAGCTTATTTTGAAAGACGTGAGAAGTTCGTTATGATTTTAGTTCGTATGAAATACATTTCTTGTATTACAGCTTAACTAAAAGAAATCCACTTTCGAATTGTGTGTTGGATACATTTTTACATTCGTATTCTACGAATATTTTGTATTCATTTTCGAATAATATGTTTGGTATCATTTTGTCTTCATTATGACATATTTGGAGTACTCCTTTAAGAGATGTATAATGATTATTAAAATATTTTCCTTTTATAAAATACAGAATTCCATAGAAAGTTGATGAGAATCATATTCTTTACAGATTTCACTTATGGAATTTTCTTTTTTGTCTAAATGCGATATAAAATATGAAAATGCTTATAGAAACAGCAATGAATTCTGGAGGCAACAATGGTCCTTTATATACATCGCCATGATGTATAGGGATAGACGTGACAAAACGCACATTAGAAGTATTTTGATTCTTACTTTGAGACTTTCTTATTGCAACGTATCCTTCTTCATCATATATTTTCATATCTTTTTCTTTATGAGGCACACGATTAATGTTTTCAGTCCAGCTGATTTGATATTTAGATGAATTTTCAGAAGATCGTATGGCTAGAATAAACTTCCCTCCTTTTTCAGCATACAGAACCAATTCTTCCACGAGTGGATTACAAACGACAGAAATTTCAGCCACAAAAGCTGCTTTGGAAATTACCATACCATCAACTGTGGAATAAGTTTTCCAATGAATTGAAGGATTCTGGCAAATTTCTCCTCTCACTGTGTATATTAAAAATTCACTTAAGACAGACATACAAATGTAAAGAAACATACTTGTATATTAAGATTATAGAATATTAACTGAAATTCGTGATAATTTTTGGAACAAAGGAATTTTCTAATCTTTATTGTTGTTTTCCTAAAATCGTTTGCTCTTGCCAACTCAAAGGATTTTATTCATGTTAGTATAGAGAAATATTTTAGTCTAGTACTCCACTTCTCGATCATAACAATTCTGTTTACAGATTTTAATTTGCATTTAATTAAAATAAAAGCTTCCTTTATAGAACATAAAATTGTTAAGAATGAAAGTATTATTTATAGAACATAAACTTATAACCATAAAAAGCATTGAAATCATGGTCCATAACATTCTTTCCGATTTTTAGTAATGTTTGCCGATTTTGGTTATTAATTAGGAAACAATAATAATAGTTTCATTAGTTGTTACCAAAGCTATACTGAAGAATAAATCGAATTGTTATTAACTCAAAATTGTAAAAAATATGTCAGAAAAATTTATAATTAAAAATATGATTCGCTTGTTAACATTTCAAAGGAAAAACTACTATAAAAGATATAAACATCAAAACCATCATTGGAAGAAACTGAGCTACCACAACTGTAAAAGAATTAACAAAAAATGAAGTAACAAATTAACTCTTTTAGATATAGAACTGATGGTTATAAACAAGATTTGACTCGAAATCGCCCATTTGGTGAGAAAATTGGCAACATAGTGTAGACTTTTCGAAAAGCTTCTCTGACATATGTTCCGAAACTTTCCTGGAAATTCTTGAAAGGTATATAAAATCTATAAATACCTTTTGTCTTTCAGGAAAAATTTAATCAGCTTGAGCTTCAAAGTTACGAGGCTCATGGCTTTGCCGTATAGCTGTTTTTTTATTGTAGCTGTAATTATATCTATATTATGGCTGTCTTCAACGTCCATCTTGAATTCTAATAATTGTTGATTATTTCAATGCACCTGTTCTGTATTTATGATACCCGTAAAAGAATTTTGGAAATTCCCCATGTCTTAATCAATTTCTGCTGAATAAGATATGCTTGTTTAAGTGTACAGTGTGAGTGCATATTACAAAACCGTGTATTCTGGGTAAAATATTACAAGAATATTAATATAGTGTTGGTTAAGATTATGTGTTTAGTTAAAAATAACTAATGTTCCTTATTTCATATAAAATAAAGTTATTTTTTTAAATTCTTTTTAAATAAGATATTTTTTTTAAATAAATAAATGATTTGTGAGAAGCATAGCATTTCCTTTTAATTTTCTTAAATCTATTAGAACTTTTTTAAATTGTTCCAATTGTATATTCAATTCGTTTTAAAAGGTTTAACAAATGATTATGAAATTATCCTTTTAAACTGATCTCTCTATCTATCTATCTCTATATGCATATATAGTATGATCTTGCACAGAAATATTACGGAATTCTAGAATATCTATCTAAATCTATCTATCTATCTATATATTCATATTTATATATATGTAATATATGTATATATGGTAAGTTATAAGTTATGAAGTTATGACACACACAAAAGGTAAAAGAATAAAAGAGTTTTGATGTTAAATTATGAAATGAATCTTAATTTAAGTAATATTTTGGATTAATTTAAATATTTAATTTAATTTTAACTAATTAAACTTTATTTAATGAAATAATTCGAATGAATTTAAATGCTATTTCCAATGAATAGCTTTTTACTTATTATTTTAAAAATCATAAAAAAAATATTAAACTGTTAATAATTTTTAAAAATTCTTATTTTTAAAATCATTACGTTTGTAAATTATAGATATTTCTAAAATAATAGATTTAGGATTTTAAAAAATATATATAAATTATATATTTTTAAACCATACCCTTGTGTATAAATCATACATTTGTGAATCATATTTGTATACATCCTACTTATGTGAAACATTCACTTAAAAATCATACTTTTAAATCATATATTTGTAAACTAAACATTTGTAAACCATATATTTGTGAATAACATATTTGTAAATCATCCATTTGTAAAACGTACACCTATATGTAAATCATAGGCATCATACACTTTAAATCTTACTCTTCTGAATCCTACTCATTTAAATCGTACATCTGTGAATCATATTTGTAAATCATACATTTGTTGAACATATATTTGAAAATAATGCACCTTTAAATCTTATATAAATCGAAAATATCTACGAAAAAGATTTGGAATAAATTCATTATCATTCCCTTAGATATTTGAATTAAATTCAAATATAGAAAATAAAATTGCTTGTTGCGAATTTCTGTGACTGTCTAAAAGATTTTTATCTTAATGACATAAAAACTGAAATTTTATAACTTCTACCTTTCTTGAACTGTCCTCTATTACAGATTTTGTTAATCGGACTTATCTGCTTTACAGGTGTCTCTTTGTCTCTACCGATTGATTAAAAGACATTCATCGACTTTTCTTAACCAATTTTAATCAAATTGATTATAAATCATTTCCAGTTATCTTCTTCAATCTGATCTACAAGCATTTTAGCAAAGAGTTCCAGAAGTTTCCGGTATAACCGGATCAGATTTACTGTACGGTCACCCTTGGCGGAATATTTCTACATTTGGCTATAAATAGCATTTTCTGGCAACCCATTTTTTGCACATGCAATATTTTTCAATATTCTGTTTTTTTTTTTTTTTTTTAGATCCCCAAGGGTAACCGAACAGTAAATTTTTACCGCATAACCAATTCATATAAATTGTATACGTGAAAAATATAAGCTCGTGAATTCTATACTTGTTCATCGAATATTTGTAAAGCATGCATTTGAATGAATCTTATTTATTTCAGGCTGAAATGGAACCGGAAAAACACGGTTCTTTTGGAGATTTCCAAGCAACTGAGGAACAAAACGTGTGGTCTTTGTGGAAAATTCGACGGCTCCATCTTGAATGATTTCGAAACTTCCGATGGCAGCATAACGGACAGCGTTGAACAGTTCGTCAACA
Organism: Latrodectus geometricus; assembly: GCA_026290005.1. Taxonomy (NCBI): domain Eukaryota; kingdom Metazoa; phylum Arthropoda; class Arachnida; order Araneae; family Theridiidae; genus Latrodectus; species Latrodectus geometricus. The sequence goes on along the minus strand of JAPDSC010055633.1, from coordinate 2,454 downwards.
GCTGGGCTATGCTGGACATTGGTGGTAAGAAATTTATAAAAATACTCAGAACTTCATGCAATTTCGACAATTGTATTGCGGTGACATGTCTATTTTAGAGAAACGATTATTTTGTCTGAAAACGTAATATCCGAAAAGGATAAGGGAAAAAAATTAATACAATAGTGCTTGGCAAATTAGCAATGGACTTAAATTCTTAAATGCATTTTATGGTAAAAGTTTACATACTCTGATTTTTTTAGTGATTTTTTCTGACGCGAAAATGTGAGCAACAAAATGGCCTAACACAAAGGTTAAAATAAAACTATAGTAACCAAAAACTAAATTTTATCGCCAAAATTTATCGCAAAACCAAGAGGTACCAGTTTCTACACCGAACCTCATTTTAAAGCTAATTACTAGTGGCTCTACTTCATGTGATTACTTGGTGCAGCTTGTCCTCTTTTGGGCCTTGCGCCACAAAACCCAACCAACCATCATGTGATTACTTTTTCTTTTTGATTTAATTTTAAATATGTACCTTTCCTTTTAATATTTTAGAAATAATCTGCTCTAATGTAGAAATGAAACACAAGTTTATTCTTTAGTATCTTAATCTTTCTCATGGTAATTTTAGAATTTTCTGTTAATTTAGAAGGATTGCTTTTAAATCAACAACTGTAACGTACTGAGAGCTCTTAAAAACTTATAAATATACATTGTTACACTATTTTTTTTTAAACTGGGACGCCCTATGACATAGTGTGTATGTGTGCGTGTGTGTGTTAAAGATATTTTTCTTTTACTGCGTATTCAAAGCCTTGATGAATTTTGGCACGTTACCGGAATAACTTTTTTAAAAAATCAAGTACAATGTTCAAGATTCCGCCCTCCCAAGGAAAAAAAAAATTCAGATGTCGGTAAATAATGATTTTTTTGAGAAAAGTTCAAATTTTTACATGTTTTTTCAAAAAAGTAAAAAACTCCCATATGTCGATAACATGTTAAAACTCACCAGTCTAATAAAGCCACTATAAAAGAAAAATACACAGTATGTGATTTTTTGAGCAGGAAAATTTAGTATTTCATATTATATTATTTACATTTTTATTTATGTTAAATGATTGTTCTATTTAAATTAAAGTAGCTAGTTTACCACAGATTATTACAATTGTTGCTTCTTAATATCAAGCCATAACAAACATAAAATTTTCTTTTCCTAATTTAACTTTATTGTTTTGTCTTTGTTGTACTTGGCGAGTATTGAGCAATTTTAATATCATTGCAGCTAAATGCGAGCATCAAGCCGTCGTAAAGGATCCCTGCTCTGAAAATCAAGAACGGGCTTTGGACGCAGAAAGCGAATGCCAAGTGCTCTTCAGCGACAAATTCTCTTCTTGTCATCAAGTAAATTGTCATTTTGTTTTGTCAATAATATAAAATATTATTAATAAAGTAATACAGTATAATGACGAAATTAAAGGTTTATTTGCATAGTAAAAGAATCTGGGTTCAAATCTCAGACACGGTAGAATAACAATAGACGAACTTAGTGTTTCTGCATACATCGCCGCAGCAAGTGAATTTTCGTGTATGAGAATGCAGCAGGCTATCTATGAAAACTCCTCCCAAAAGCTTATAGCTGTTATTTGTTGTTTTTGACGACACTTGGCAACGCCAAGCCCGCCCGTCAGAGACTAGGCGAATGAAGTCAGAGAGAGTGTCTTCCGTTTTTCAATAGAGCACCCTCATAGGAAGGTGGAAGTATGACTTTTGGCTCAGAGATGGCAGCACCATCTGAATCTTCCAATTTAGAGATTGAAACCAGTGAAGACCCAAAGCCTGGCTCCAACCACCCCTAGAGGTATTAATTTGTAATGGGAACATGGAGGACATTGCGACCCGACAGATTTTACGTGCCCCAGTCGCCATTAGTGAACACGACGGATCTTCGGCTAAGCCGGGATTCGAACTCACTACCTTTTGGTAACGAGAACGACGCCCTAACCAACCAGGCCACTGCGGCCCCAGCTGTTATTTACTATGCGGTAGCAAATAGATCATATATAATTTCACGAATTAAAACTAAATAAAATATTCACAGCACCCAGGGTTAAAACATTACAAAGGAGTAAAACTTTTAATTGAATGAAAATGTACATACTTCATAGAAGTAATCTCTGAAAAACATGTATTTTGTTTGATTTAAAAACTCAAACCAATGGATCTAATTATAGTTTAATAATTTACGAATGAAATTATACTTTTTAGAACTTTATTTCACTATTTCTAATTTCAACACAAATGCAATTAGTCAGTTAAAATGTAAAGTTCTCATAAAAATTCTGAAAGCTTTCTGACCGCGAAAAAATATTAAAAATCATCAAAAAACGCAGGAATCATAAGTTATTCGAGATTTATATATTATTATATATAAATCGCATAAGATCAAATTAATTTTAGCACTGTTAAAAA
>JAPDSC010055608.1:0-26127 GCA_026290005.1 Latrodectus geometricus | reverse complement strand
ATCACGATTATATCTCCCTGGAGCCCATGGACCACATATCGCCCGTAAAACAACTGAACAGAAAGTTATTGTTATAATGATTAATGCGCGCGCGTATGTCTCCCATGAGAGGAAATACAGCCCATACAATACTGAGGAAAACATTATCGAGCTGTACTCCATCAAGCAAATAATACTTCCGATTGTTTGGTACAAATTTAGAAGGTGGTTGACGGTATACGATTCGTTGGCAAGCATATCTCCCACATGCTCTGTCGGATTCAAATCCAGTGAGAATGTTGGGTATTCCATACAGATGATATATTCAGATTGAGAACAGTCTTTGATGTACGAACTGAGAGAGGCAGACATCATTTGACCGAGTAATTTCAATGGCGAGTTATTGAGGAACTAGACCCGGAACAAAGTCAGATAGAAGTGGTTAGATGGGTGAATGTGAGTCTGTCTGTGATTTAGATTTTGGTAACAATTTGTAACCACGTATTCGGTACCCAGGAAGCCAAGAACTTCCACGCGCCACCACGAGTGCCGCTGATCGATATTTCTCATTACGCACACTAAGGAATACAACCGCAACTCTGGCTGAATTTAGATGTTCCCTAAGCTGCAATCTTCTTAAGGTTGATAGCTAGATCAATCAATGCTTCACAAACGTGGTCTTTATGCGAGGCGACCAGTCATTTGGGTCCCCCTTACATAAGTCCAAGGGTGAGAAAGTTTGCAGTGGGTACGTTAACATGTTCACTGGACGCGTGATCAGTGGTATATAAGCTTTCAACTGCTTTGTAAGAGCAATGGCTCGCACTTCCTACACAATTAATAGACCGCATAATTAAGAGTATCACACATCGCTTCATGTGCTGTATTGCGTTTCGGGGGATCATATCCCGTATTACAGGTACTTTCCCTGTACCAAACTTTATCTCCCATTTGTTCATTGTATACAATGATGTTATAATTTATTAAATTTAGGCGCGTTTCAATGTATTCTTTAGTGATATGAATACATGGTCACCCTATAAAATTTATATAATGCATACTGCCAATAATAAATTTCATGAAATAAAATTATTTTCTACCAAGTTATGCAATGTATCACGTACTACCAAATGGTACATTAGCCAAAACTGATTGGGAAACTAAGACAGATTTGCTATGCCATATTTAAACTAATCCTGGTAATGATCATATATGATGTACCTCAATAAACCTACATCTGTGTTCAATGAGATAAAATCCCTCGGAATGATATTCAATTGAAAGTTAACTTTTCTTCCTCATATCTTTGGAAAATGGGATTTATCTTTTAATTTATCAACAAGGGACTTTCAAGAATATTTTGATGTGAAAATTTTCATACTACTCACAAGCTAATGAATTTATTTTGTTTCGACAACAGGCGTGTTATTTATGGATATGCTAGATATTCTATTTTACGCAGACGGTTATTATCACTCTGCTTTGAGAATATACTCTGGCGTCTAAAATTTATATATAATTGTTTACCAGCAACAATAACTGTAGAGAAACAAATTCTTAAAATTTTAACTGAATTTAAAAGCAAATTAATTCTAAAATAGTTTTGTAAAATGTGTGGAAAGTCTAATGGAGACTTCCGACAAATGCTTCTCCATCACTATTGTAAGACGAGACAATAATTTTCTCATTCAGACAGCATCTCATTAGGACTAAATCTTATCCGATTTTATCGAACCAATGTGAAGCTCATTTCGTTAAAATGAAATTATCACAACCACACACATTGGTATGATGCAGATTACCTTTATTAATCCTTTTGCTTAACATAGAAAATTGGACATTATTAGTTTTTCAGCAGCTATTTATCACATCACTAACAGCATTCTTTGTAAAGCTAGTATATTCTGGACATTGAACGCTACACAGAAAACACATCACAACACTAGTATTCATGGATGGAGTCTTGTTAATGGTAACATTACTTTTAGCACCAAACTCATTGCTTACAAAGAAACACACACAGTTATGTTTAAATGATCTAAATCCCCAGTGTGAAACGCGAGATGAATGAAATATTTTTCATATTTTACTTTCCTGTCATGATTTTAACTCTTTAAAAGCAACATTATCAGTCGCATAATTTATTGTAACTATATATATTAAATTCTTTGCATTTTAAAGAAAGATAAGTTATAAGTATTTACTTGAAATTTTTCATTTATAAATATACAACTCTATAATTACTATTTAATGAAAGAGCTGATGAACTTGCAAAAAAAGGGATCCTCTTTCAATCCAATAGGAATGGAACCCTTTTTTGGGATCAACATGAAGACTACAAGGAAGGCCATTCAAAAATGGGAAAAACAGGAGATGAACAATGTTTGGCGGGACTCTCCTGGACAAAAACATGCAAAAAGCATGATTTTCAACTCATCTGAGAAAATTGCATCTGAAATTCTTAGACTCCCAAGATTGAAGATTCAAGCAATTGTAGGCTTCATTACTGGGCACTATCATTTCAGGAAACACCTTCATACAATGGGGCTTTTTAAACAAGAACCAATTTGTAGGAAATGCCACGCAGGAGTAGAATCAGCTCATCATATCCTATATGAGTGTGATGCTCTTACCCTTACAAGATTCACTACTCTAGGTAATCCATATCCTAAAGAGTTACACCTAAACTCCATTGAGGGCCTATCAGACTTTATAAACAAAGTAGGTGACCCAAGACAATGGAACTAGGAAAAAATTGGGCTTGGAGCATGGTACAAAATGCAACAATGCAGAGGTGCCACATATCTGACTAGCTCAAGAGAAGAAGAAGAAGAAGATAATTACTATTTATTTTAATTTTCTAATATTTTCGTTCCTGTTTTATTCTCATTTTTTTCAATCCCAAAACATATAATTAATACTCTAATGTATTTTTCAAGTGTTTATAAATTTTATCTGTATTATACTATAATTTTAGCAAGATTTTAAATGCTGCTAGTTTTTTTTTTTTCCTTTAATGATGTGGTGAAGCTTGTGCATTTTCCAGCAGCAGAACCTAACAAAACTGCATCAATAGTAATTTAAACTCTAAAATCATTTTTAAAATTTTTTTTTTAATAAAATATACATTGATTTCAATAGAGATTTGATTAATGAATATCCAAGACCTTTCCAGTTAAACTTTATTTCCAATTTCAGCAAATTTAAAATTATTTAAAAAAGTATTTGTAATAAATCAAATTCAAAATATAATTATTCATTTGATTATATAAAAATAGTTGTAGTTTTCTTTATTACAAGAAAATGTAAGGAAAAACAGGATTTATAATATTAAATAACTAAAGTATATAAGAGATGGAAATGAAAAAGTTAACAATACAGAGTTTTTGGTTCGTTGCATAAGAAAATTTGAATGAAAAGATTTTACAAAACCAATTTAATGAATGCAATAAAAACAGAAAATACAGTTAAATATGAATTTTAAAACAAGAAAACAATTGCTCTAGTTATTTTAAATATATAAACAAACAAGAACTAAAACAAAAATTTTTATTCATAAATATAATATTTTACTAAGATTAAATTAAGACTTCATTTGATAGAAAACAATCAATGAACTTTCAATAAAATGAATTCTTATTTCAAAAGAAAAAAATGTACTATTGTTGAAGTTTGGTAGTTAAAAAAATAAATTATTGTATAATAGTAGTGATTTAAGAAAGTAAAAATTTTAACACGTAAAATCTACACTATAAGTGAAATTAATTTTTATTAATTAAGCTATACAAAAAGAAAGAAAAATCAGCATTTCATCAAATAAAATACACTTTTTTTACTCTAGTAAAATTTGTAATGCTAATAAAGGGGGGGGGGGAACAATAGGCAAGCAAAAGCGTAACATAATTGTGACTTTTTGGAAAAATTATTTTCTCTAGGGGCAAAAATGAAACAACCCACAAGAAGCAACTAAATATTTTTTTTTTTTTTTTAAAAAAAGAAAGTTATTCTTGAATGGAAATAAAATATATTTTAATTCTAATTAAAAACTTCTGAAAATTACTTTCAGCATATACGTTTTTTAAAAGTCCATATTCCATATAATAAGTGCAAACTTTTTCATTACAATAATGTTTATAAAGGAAAAATAAAATTATAAACTTGTTCTTATTAAAATTTCAGAGAAAAATACACAATTAAATAGCAGCATTCATGTTATTTTTTTACTATTTAACATAAATGCTTAGTTCCTAAATATAGATTATTAACATTCTCATTTATTTGGATCCTCATTACATGAATTTGTAAAAAATCTCAGCTATTTTTATATAATGAAATCATGAATGCTGTTAAGACCTCCGATATAATATAGATGGCGCTCTCACTTACCCAAGTGAGGGAGTTGTTTGTGACAAGCGTCTAGAAACTGAGAATCTGAAAGAGAGACGTCAGTAGAGATGGTCGTTATTTGGTGGAACTGTTATTTAGGAACAGTTATTGCTTAATAACCGTTTAACGAAAAACGCGTTCTTGAGAAATTCTGTTATTAAGAAAACGTGTTTCTTTCCTGCTAAACAGCTCAAATCGTTCCGTTGTTGGTAACTTCTTAAGTCGTTACATTTTATTGTAGAACGTTTCTACATTTCGTTATTTTGGAACTTCCGGAACGTTAAAGCAGTTATCGTTATTTTGGAATATCCGGAACTTTAAAGCAGTTATCGTTATTTTGGAACTTAAAAGAAGTTATCCTTGATTTAGTTTCTTATAACGTCGAGTTTTCGAGCGGGAACGCATTTTCCATACTCTCCTTTGGTGGACCATCAATTAATGTCACTTCGACTCTCTACTGCAGAGGAAGGGGGAAGTTAATTGTTGAAAAGCGGATGTATGAATATATAGATTTCACTGTAAAAACGATGAAAGCATTAGTAAGAATGGGGATTCTTAAGGATCCCTTTTATGACAACATTGTGGGGACATTTATTCATCTTCCGTCTTTCATAGAATTGTATTGGAATTTTAGTTTTATTTATGTGAATCTTATGAATTTTAGCAAAATTTTTATTAAGCTGAAATATTTTTTACAAACTCGAAATTATACTCAAAATTAAGATAAGTGAAATTTTTTAAATTTTATGTCAAATTTCGAGAAGAAAATTATTAATTTTTATAAATTAAAATAGATTAAAAAATTAAGCTTATTCATTTAAATTTTAAAAGTTTGTAGAATCTAACAGAATTTTTGATATTATAATGTATTATTATTTGTTTAAAAAGAATTATCATAATTATATTAAAATAACAATTAATATAAATAAGATTTTAATTATTTACAATAAATACTCAAAAATTAAGATAAGTGTGAAATATTTTAATATTATTTGGTATTTAATTTTTAAGTTCTTAAAAAAGTGAAATTAACAATAATAAATATTTTAAGATTTGTACTCACTCAAAGGATGACAAATTCTTATATTATTCATTTATTTATTTTAATAATCACTATTCTATTGATTAAAAATTGAAATTACTCCATCCATTATAAGAATGATAGTAATATTATCAATAGTCATTCTTCTAAGAAATAATAATTTCATGTATTCTCGTTTTTACATTCATATTCTTGACATATACGTTTTGACAGGATTAAGGCATTTTTTGATGTCTAAATTTGATTTATTATTTAAAAATTTTTGCTGTCCTTAAATCTGAACAAAAACTTTCCACTGTAAGTGTTAAATTCCTTAAACTTAGTCATCTATCATAGTTAATAATTAAACAAGTCTTGTTTATGGTATTTATAACTCTTTGGACAATATATAATAAGATTGTTTGTAAATATTTTTATACCTGAAAATTAAAATTTACTTTCCAATAAATAATACTTTTGCCTTATTTTTAAATAAAGATTATATTCTTAAAAGAAAAGATTTATTATTATGATATATATTCCGAATATACGTTATGAAATATATGTCACAATTAATTACACGTCGGGTTTGATTAAGTATTGAATAAATTTCTCAAATATAATAAATGCGCATGAATATCAATATAATAGTTCACATGAAGAATGGAATTCACTTCTTTCTATAAACTTATTTAGTTATCCATATAAAATATACATTATCTGTAACAAATTTTTGAAAACATGTTTGAAAGTTTCTGAAAACGTGGATGTTGTACTTCATATTTGATTATTTAATACAAGTTTTAACCAATATATATATTTATTAACATGCTTATATAGTTATGAAAATTAAAAATAAAATTACATATTATTTAAAATTTATTTGATGTTTAACGTTTTTATTTTAGGAAATAATTTTTATTTGATCTGTAATTTTGTTGGCGTTTCATTAGCAGATATTGAAAAAATCTTTTTTTTTTTTTGCTCAAATGTTTAGAATAAGTTTCTTGAGTATATTTCAATTAATAATTTCAATTTATATGAAAAAGTTATCTTTTTCCTTGAAAAAAAATTTCATTTTAGAGAATATAAATAAACCGGGCGTACTTATTATCTTACATTGTAAAAAATTCCATATTAAAATTATTTTTTAATGTTATAAATCTGTTCAAGGAGAAAGAAAATAATACCATTGAGTAAACCTTACTTAATAACCTTAAAAAGTTTTCTAGATTTTAAATCAGAAAAATTGATTTTTGATTTCAAAATGAAATTTATGCATACAACATTACGTTTTTTTATTTAAGTTTTATAATTTTTGAAAACTTTGTTATTGTGAGTTATAAGACATGCTCAACATTTAATAATCAACTGTTTGTTGAGTCTTACATAAGCAAAGTGTTACCTATAGGAATGGGAATGGAAATAGGGAAAACAATTATTTAATTTCTTCAGTTGATTTATAAACTAGATAAATACGTTTGTAATTTTTCAAGCCATCTTTAGGAAAATGTTAATTGTTCCTTAATAGTAAAAAATTAATTCATAAATAAGTATACTGATTTCAAAATTATAAAATGTCAAATGTTGAAAGCATAATAAAATCTATTTGCAGCCTATTTTGTGAAAGCATTTTAAATAAATGAAATAATTCAAAGATTTTGTATTATAGAAAAATAACTATTATTTATTATTCTCATTGAAGTATGTAGTCAAAAGTAAAATATTCAAAAGGTTTTCCTAAATGCAATTGTTTTGATCCAAAAAAATTAATTTATTTAACTTAAAATAAAATTGATTAAAATTTAAAATAAAATTTTTGGATATTTATGTTGACGTAAAATAATACAATATTTATGATAAATAAATTAATGTAAAGTCCTCAGGATAAATATTTTTGAAATTTTATCAAATTTTTTCTAAATAATGAAAATTATAAAATCATCAATATTTCTAAAGGCATCTAAATAATATGATTTTTCATAATATTGTAATAATAGATTTGGAAGACTTAAAAATTTGGATCTTTGAGGAATACCTTTAATTTGTATGGATATTTTATCTTCACAAAAATATTATAAATACAGAATGAGCAAATATATTTCTAATTTTAATAAATGTCAAATATAGACTCATATTCATAAGATAAAATGTTAATACAACAAAAATTTAATCTATAAGGAAACTAGTATAAAGTTAAAGTCACATCAAGAAATATCATTAATTTTATTAGTAGATATAATATCAATTACTGGTTTCGTATTATTAATTACCGACGTATTATTTAATTTTATAATATTTTCTAAAATGATTAAATGAAAACAAATTTATCCAAATTAGTGTTACAGCCTCAGTTAACGTATTGGAGTTTTATTAGATTCTTATGAAATTTATGATTTATAGAATAAAATAAGAAATATTAAAATTAATATTTTTAGTTTTAGATTGTGTTTTTAAGAAAAAACTAAAATTTTTTTGTAAATAGTTATTTTAGCAGAATTGTTTATTTTATGGGTTTTTGAATTTGATTTTCTCTATATATTATAAAATATTATAGAATACTGTTCTATAATTATTATCTAATCTATTAATAATTCAGTTTTTTATATTCACAAATGAATGAGTCACGAAAACAGGAAATATCAGAATTACATGAAAACAATGACGTAGACCAATCATATTTTCTTATTACGCGCCTACATCTTAACGCTATACATACACACTTTCTAGATAAACCAGATTGTAATTGTAATCGCTTCACTTGGCGAGAATAGAGCGGAAATTGCAGAATGTAAACAAATCGGTCAAGCGAAAGGGGATCTCCCCCCAAAAACTACAGATTTAACTCCTTCAAAACAAATAGACATATCAAAAGTAGATTTACCGAAGAATTTAAACTAAGCAGATCCTGAATTTAATGAGCCAGGAAAAATAGATTATTTAATTGGTGGTGAACTGTTTTATCACGTATTAAAAGCAAATCAAATTAAATTAAAAAACGAAAATATCATTTTACGCTAAACAGTTTTTGGTTGGATAGTTGCTGGTTCTATAAACGAAATAGAAATTCTAAATAAATTGCAGTGTTATTTAACAATAAATGATAACGATACTTTGAAAAATGATTTAGAAAGATTTTGGGATCTGAAATCAGTAGGTATAAGAGGTAATCCAAAGCTAGATTCTAATGATGATGTTTTACAAAAATTTGAGGAAACAGTAACTTATAAAGATAATCGTTACGAAGTATGCTTACCGTGGACTTCCAATTCGTTTATTTTAAGTGATAACAATACTGTTGCTCTTTCAAAACGACTTTATAGAAACCCCATTTTACATAAACAACATAAGGAAATAATCAAAGATTATTTGAAGGCAGATGTTATCGATAAGGTTTTGCCCGAGAAATCTTCTGGTAAACACTTATTTTATCTTCATCAACCTGTTTGCAAAAATGATAAACTTACTACCAAAGTACGCATTGTGTTTGATGCAAGTTCATATGATCATGGTCAGATATCTTTAAATGACTGTTGGTTACCTGGTCCAAATCTTAATACAAATTTAATGGATCTATTAATCAAATTTCGCTTCAATAAAATAGCATTCACATCCGATATCGTAAAGGCGTTTCTGCAAATATCTTTGTCAACAGATGATAGAGATGCAACAAGATTCCTTTGGAAAAATGATAAAGTTCTCCAAAAAGATAATTATGGGATTAAAATATACAGATTTAAGCGTGTTCTCTTCGTTAATTCAAGCCCTTCCTGTTAGCCGCAACGATAAAGCATCATATTGAAAGATATCGTGATGAATATCCTACCACAGTTCATTTATTGAACACTTGTTTCTACGTAGATGATTTAATAACTGGAGCTAATAACGTTGAAGAAGCCTTCCAAATTTCTTATAACGCAAAAGAAATTAAGCAGGAAGCAAACATGAAGCTAAGAAAATGGAATTTCAACGAATCAATCTTAATGGACATATGGAAGAAAGAAAATTTTGATATTCACCCACCAGCCTCTTCTGCGGAATCGGGAACCTTTTTAGTGAAAATATTAGGAATCACTTAGAATACTGCCGAAGATCACCTGACAGTGGAAGTAAAAATCTAATAGAATTCCTTAAAGTCAAAAAGAATACGAAACATTCATCTTACAAGCTGCTAGTAAGATATTCGATCCGACAGGACTTCTAACTCCATTCATTATAAGAATTAAATGTATGTTGCAAGAATTATGGCAAAGAAATCTATCCTGGGATGAACAGCTTCCTACAGATATAGAAGAACAATGGTCTAAGTGGTGTACGGAATTACCTCATCTTTCAGAATTGAAAATCCCAAGATTTATTTTGGACAATTCTTCCAGTAAATATGTGGAAATACATGGCTTTTCGGATGCTAGCAACAAGGCGTATGGTGCAGTAGTTTATCTTAAAGTCTACAAGGATAATGAGGCTGAAGTAAATCTTGTTGTTTCGAAAAGTCGAGTTTCTCCTGTTAAGAAGCTAACCTAGATTAGAGCTAATGGGAGCACTACTCGCATCACGTTTAGTGGATAAAATAAAGAAAATCGTTCGAGTAAAGACTACAACGAAAGTTTTATCTCTGGTCGGACTCTCAAATTGTTGTGCACTGGATTCAAAGTTCGCCAAGAAAGTGGAAACCATTTGTAGCCATTAGTGATAGAGATTCAAGCCTTGACCGATGCCTACTCATGGTCTCACTGCCCTGGAAAGAACAATCCAGCAGATCTAGTTATAGTTACTCGAGGAGAAAGTGCCAGTTCCCTGATCCAGAATTCAACTTGGTTTCATGGACCAACATTTCTGTTACAAGATAACCTTTTAAATGAATTCGTTGATCCTATCAACGAACTAGAGTTCGAAAACGAACTGAGAAAAGCTGATGATTTATCTAATTAGAACTCTAATTTTTTAAGTTTAATATCGCAAGATTAATCCATGTATTATCTTTAATCCATGTGTATAATCTAATAGTAAATAAATAAAATTAATCCATGTATAATCTAATAGTAAATTAATCTTTTGTTTCAGATTCATGCGTAATGTAAAATCTCCATCGGAGAGGAAATCAGGTATATTAGAATATTCAGAAATTGAACGAGCAGAAATGTTTATGGTAAGATTCATACAAGAGGAATTTTCGCAAGACATAAGTAAAATAATCAAAGATGAGCCCATTTCAGGTAACAGTAAATTAAAATCGTTAAATCCATATCTTGATGAAGAAAATATTCTTAGAGTTGGATGTAGATTAAACAATTCAAATTTTGTTAAAGATAAGAAAAATCCCATAATATTTTTTTTTAAGTCTAATAAATTAACTATGGTTATCTTAAAGTATTATCACGAAAAATATTTGCATGCTAATCCTCAATCCTTACTGTATTGTGTAAGACAAAAATTTGGGCCACTTAATGGTAAAAATTTATGCAGGAAAATAGTGCATGAATACTTGATATGTTTTAAAAATAAGCCAAAAATGCAGAATCAAATAATGGGGAATTTGCCTAAAGAAGTAATAGAACAAACTTATTCCTTTTAATTTTACAGATATTGATTTCTGTGGTCCATTTTATGTAAGGTTTAAAAATCAAAGAAAAGGAACTCTCAATAAAGTAAAACTAGCAATTTTTATTTGCTTGGTTACCCGTGCAATTCATTTGGAAATAGTAACCGATTTGTCATCGGAAGCCTTTATAAGCTTCTTTTAAACGATTTATTGCTAGAAGAGGTAAATGCGGTAAAATATTCACCGATAATGCAAAACCTTTGTTGGTGCAAATAAGGAACTGAAAAAATTAAATGAAATTTTAAACAATCCGGATAATAAATGAGAATTTTTTTTCGGACGAAAATATCGATTGGACATTTATACTTCCCAGATCACCTAACTTTGGAGGTCTTTGGGAATCGGGTGTAAAGTCATTTAAATACCACTTAAAGCGAGTAGTAGGAAACAACTACACTTAAGAAGAATTTTTAACTATAGTTATTCAAATTGAAGGAATGCTAAATTCAAGAACTCTTACTCCATTAAGTTCTGATTTTGATAACTTTGAAACATTAAGTCCAGGTCATTTTTTGATAGGCAGACAATTAAAAGGTATTAACGAACCTAATTTAGCTGATATAAAAGAAAGTAATCTAAATAGATGGAAAAAAAAAACAACTAACGCTACTCAACAAATATGGAAACTCTCGAAAAGAGATTATTTAAGCAATTTGCAAGAACCAAATGGCAATTTGAAAAGGATAATGTAGAGACAGGTTCTTTAGTTTTGATGAAAGAAGATAATCTTCCAATGAATAAATACTTAATTGGTAGAATAGAACAAGTTTTCCCAGGTAATGACTCTAAAATAAGAGTTGTGAATGTTAGATTGCCAAATGGTACTATTATGAAACGAAATGTTAGAAGTTTAAGTATTTTGCTTGTAAATTAAAAGATATTGCTCTTATTTGAAAGTGCATAAAAATTGAATTGCATATTATACATATTTCTTACCTATATTGTAATGTGTGTTTATTATATAGTGCTATTGTATAATGTTGTCAAATGTTAAAAAATTGAATTTATCAAATTTAAGTTATTATTTACATAATGTCGATGTTTTGCAATGTAAATTTATGATATTGTTTAAAATTCACATTTCAACCCAGGGGAGTATGTTAAGACCTCTGTTATAATATAGATGGCACTCTCACTTACCCAAGTGAGGGAGTTGTTCGTGTAATTTAGTAAGAAAAGTAGCTGTAACAGGGGAAGGTGACAGACGGGCCTGCTTTCTTCCTTTACTTACGCCTTTTAATATTGAATAAAAGTTGTTTTTGTTAAGATACAATCCACTTAAATTCTTTAGTTAGTAGGATGGTCCCTACAAATGCACTAGGATTAGAAACTAATAGAAAAACCACACTCAAAATTCAGAATATCATTTTATAAAAATAAACGAATATTAAGTTCATATTAATATAATTTAGTTCAATATTATTCATTCAACATCAGTTGACAAAAGCCTGCTTTGTAGTGAGATAGTTTGTTCACACAAAAATCCTTTTCTAACACATGAAGGTTAATTAGATTGGGACATACAGTTTAGAAGTGAATTCCAAACTAATATAAATATAAGTTTTTTAAATTTATAAAATTGAAATGCATGTTTGTATATTATATATGTATATGAATATTTTCCATGTATAAAATTAAATTTTAATATACAATCTGAATACTTTCCAGTACAGAAAGAAAAAAGCAAATAATTTTATTGATATTGGTAACTTTTATTGATCACTTGAACATCTGATATACATTAGGTTGAAAATTTAAAAGTATATTAAAATGAATATATTTTTAACTACATAATTTTCTTGAAAACAAATATTAAATCAAATACATAAGTATGAAGAACAAAACTTTCTTTCCACCAAAAATGATCAAATACAACAAATTACTTCCAATATTTCTTAAATTTCAAATATATATTAACATTAAACAAAATCTTAAAATTTAGCCAATAAATTACAAAACTCCACAGGCACAAGATTCTTTGTTTCGCCTTCAAGATGTTTTGTTTAAATATGAGAAATGAGACTTGTCGCCGAAGACTACAAATGAGAAATAGCATGATGAAAGAACATCAATATGAATTCAGCTTGAAGCACCTTCAGGCAAATCAATTGACTGTGAGTATTGGGCTTTATTTCTAATCAAGAAATCAGCTAAAAACTGTATAGGATCAGATGGCCTGGAAAAAAAAAAAAAGAAAAATTTGTAGCAAATTTACAACACCTAGACAACTTTAAAATGTGAAATTTCCTAAGAGTTGAGCTAAAGTATATCACAAATTTCTTAAAATTGATTTAAGTTTGATATTATATAATTATTATTAAAACATAAAAATGCTAGTTAAGAGTGCAATATTACAAAAAATAATTTAAAACTTATTAAACTTTCACTTTTTATTTACCACTTGGGTGAAATAAATCTGGAAAATTATTTTCCATTATGGAAAAGTATAGATATTAAATGTTATAAATAATCATAGTAGATGCATTAAATGCTTTGAATTTTATTAGGTTGTAAAAATTTCGAGGCAGATATTTAAAAAAGAATTACTTATTAAATATTACAATCTTATATTTAAGAAAAATATGACTGATATTCATAATTTATGCACATTAATAATTGAAAGCTAAAATATTGTCACATCTACATGTACAAATTACAAATTTAAATTAACTATAAGATAATTACGAGTGAGACTTAATTACACATAATTTTTAAGTTCTTTCTAAGTTAATTTAAACCACAAAATAATTTTTTGTAATATGTACAATTTTAAAATTTAAAAATAAGAGACAATGACTGAAAAGCATGGTGCATAATTAGGTTTAGATGATCTAATTCTGCTGACATTGAATATTACATGTCTTTAGGATGTTTTATAACATACCACATATGTAATTGTAAGCCAGAAATAGGACACTTCATAAAAGGACCTAAACTACTATTGAACAAACTTAATGCTTTTGGGTTCCACATGCATATTTCTAGAAATTAAAATCGAAAAGAAAAATTAATTTTCTTTTTTGTAACATGTGAACACTGTCTTTTATCTATGAAAAAATTCTCCTTGAAAGCCAACATATGAAAAAATGTTCAAATGCTTTACAACAGCCTTTAAATGTCAGACAACCTGCTGTGATTAGATTATGAACATTTTTTTTAGACTTAAAAATGCAAGCGGCAAATACAAATTTATTCAGTTTTAAGGAATTTTATGTAGCTAGATGGATATATTATGAACACTTTTGCATTTTACATTTGCTCTAATCAGTATATAATATTGATTTTTATGAACTGAATTTGCTAGATTTTGTGGAATATCTTCAACAGTTAATAATTCAAACTGGATAAATATAGATATCTGTTCCAAAGAATTGGTATGAATTACTAAATTTTAATGTAGATGATACTAAGAATAATGTTTAAGTTGTAGATCATGAAAGAAATTTCAGGGAAATAAATTTAAAAGCAAAATAAGAATGTAAATAAGTACTGAACAACCTTGAAAGATTAATTTCATTATCAAGGTAAGACTATTGAAAAATTTATCTTTACTTTAAGAATTTAATTTTACTTAATACAAATGAAATGAGTTACTTCATCATATCATTTATATAAAATTCCTGTCTAATGAAATAACAACTTGTTACTTGAATACTTTATTTTGTTAAACAATAAAGAATTATTAAATCTTAAATTTTATTTATACAGAGGATATTGAAGTAAAGAAAGAAAGGCTTTAAACAATTGTTTTCTTTGCGTTTTATTTTCTTTGACAATATATCTAATTTTTATGAAAAATTTAATAAATTTTTTTAACTGAACTACATTTTTTAAAACAAAAACAAATTTTGGCAAAAATTAAACAATTTCCTTTATTTTAATGGCTATTTAAAATGAAACCAGCAATACCCTAATGTAATCCATAATTATTTATTATTAAACCGTTAAACTCTTGTTAAGGAATTCCAAAAATTCCTGAATATTTCAAGCATAAACAAGGGAATTTTTTTAAAAATTATAAAAGCAATTATGTTTATTCGGTTAGCATCAAATAAAATTTTTAATTAGTTTGTTACTCTATAGTAACTTTTAGCATTTGGAAAACAATTTCAACCC
The DNA here is from genome assembly GCA_026290005.1 of Latrodectus geometricus. NCBI lineage: Eukaryota > Metazoa > Arthropoda > Arachnida > Araneae > Theridiidae > Latrodectus > Latrodectus geometricus. The sequence goes on along the minus strand of JAPDSC010055608.1, from coordinate 11,023 downwards.
AAATCTAAAGTATGAATTGCATTTATAACGACTACAACATGTATATTCTTAACAGGATTGAAAAATGAATAAAAAACTGTTGAACAGGACAGGAAAATTTTTAAAATATTAAAAAAGGTAAACTATGATATATTACACAAATCAGATATTTCCCTGTGTATTTTAAATGATAGTTGAAAATTTATAAATATAAAAAATACATGGCTCTAACATTCCTGGATTATAAAATGAATAAATAACAACATTATGCAAATGTGTGTTATATAAAAAAAATTAAAAAAAAAACACCATCTCAAAAATTTAAATAGTATCAATATTGCAACATCATTGAAAGAAATAAATAGAAAAACTAACACATTTTGAATGGAATATATCCCTTTGCCAAGAGTAGCAGTTTCTACCCCTTATATTAAAAAATCTTAAATTCTTCTCGTTTAAGAAATTTTTTTTAAATGTTGTAATATAATGAAAAAGCAATTAACACTCAATATCCTTTCAGAATGGGTTTGAAACAAATTAAATATTTTGATTGTTTGAATACACCTTTCATTTGTGCAACAGGAAATATGTTTACCTGTCTCTTGCAAGTGCTGAAAGGGCCTGAAGTAAAATAGGTACAACAGTTGCATCCAAATATGGTCTGGTTGGCATTACATTGTAATCCACTCTAGCTTTTTTGGTAGAAGGTTCAGTTGTAGCCTCTTTCTCCACAGCATTTGCCTTCTATATATTAATAGTAAAATATTGATTTGATACAGAAAATATACAAATTTGAATATATATGTATTTATCCATGGAAGTAATTACATAAGAACAACAAATTTCTAAAACCTAACTAAATTTCTTTGGAAAGTTCAAAAAATAATTTAAAAATCAACAATTTGAAATTAGATTTTTTTTAATGAAAGAAAATTTAAAAAAAGACATTTTCTTAAAACTGACAATATAGTATTTTAATATTGTTTAATTATTTAAACAAAATCAAAAGTGGACACTTCAAATATATCAATAACTGGTTAAGTAAATTAGCTTGAAACCAATAAATATAAGACTAAGGGAACTAATTTAAAATATATATTTGCTTTAGGTAAACTAAGATATGCAAAATCAATAATAACATAATATATGCCAACATTTTAACTTTTCTTGGGGAAAGCTAGAAACAATTTTCTGTTCTCTAAAACATTCTAATCTGGGAGGAGGGTGGGTAGAATAATTTAAAAAAAAAAAAAAAATATTTCTAATAAAATTACAGAGTAAAACAAAAACTCTTAAAGTGATAAAAAATCTAAAAATTTTAATTAATGCTTTTTTAAATGGAACACAAATACTACAAATTATAATATTTAATTAAAATTTAGTCCACATTTTATATAAAAAGTCATGTTTAAACACAATGTTTTTTAAAGTGCAGAAAGATACTCTAAAAAATTAACAATGCATTGATTAAAAACGTTGGGAATCAATTTTGAATAAATCAAATATTTATTCATCCCATTCTATTGGTAAATATATAGTTTGAAGGGGGGGGGGGAGACGAAAGAAAGAAAATTATAGCAAAATTGAAAATTAAGATACTGATTAAAAAGCAAACTTGGTTTATCTTTCAACATTTTTTCTTCCCACATAAAGGTTATTAACCTATTGAAAGATAATGTGAGGCAGTAACCCTTTGCTTCAAAAGTTAACATGACTGGAAAAATTATTTATTTACAATCAATCATGTTTTCATTCTCTTGCCTTTTTTCTCTTTGTTTAAACAATTGTTTTTTGGAACTAATATGATGTCAGAGTGCCTCTACACCATGTAACCACTAAGGCTTCAAAATTTCTATAAGCATCTCAGTTTCGTATTTCTCAGTGTTTTTGTACATTTGCTTGCTGTTTTATTTCTAAATAATGGTATATAAATAAACAGAATAAGAATGGAATGTTTGAGAATTCAATAAAAATGAATCTTGTGCAAAAAAAAAAAAAAAAAAAAAAAAAAAAAAAAAAAAAAAGAGGGATGAACTTGAGCAAGAAATACTGTTCTCAAGGCAGTAAATTGGAGCATATTTATGAAAATGATGAATCTGAATATAGAAAAAAAATATTTTTAAGCAAAAACCAAAAAATCTTTTAAAAAATATGATCATTGATGAAACTAACAAAAGGTTATGTAGATATAGATAAAATGCTAATATTGTATTCTTAAAAAAAAAAAAAAATAAAAAACCCAAGAGATGGTGACAGTTTTTATTTCGCACATTGAATATCAAAGAAATATAATCTATTTTTCCAATGTCAACTAAGAATCTTTGAAGGCAATGCACAGATAAATGGAAATTCTTTATAAACTAAGCATTTCTTACAGAGCTACATATGAAGACAAGAATTATAAAAATACTTTCAAGAGAACTCCTTCAAAAAAACCAAGGAAGCCAATTCAGGTAAATCAGGAGAGATTCAACATTCAACAAAATATCCATATACCAATGCATTGTGTTCAAGATCCAAGGATTTAAAACTGCAATTACTTATACAAAATGTAATTTTATTTGCAAAATTATCCTAAGGATGTATGCCAGAAGTACAGTAGAAGTCCGATAATCCGGCACGCTCGGGACCAGCTCGGTGCCGGACTACCGAAAATTCCGGTCTATCAGACGGTAATTATAAGAACAATAGGTTAATAATTAAACTACAAATACAGTATGCAAATACATACAACAAAGTTTATTTTACATTTCATATAATATTACATGTATGTACACGTACTGTGAAACATATTTCACTTAGATTTAAAAAAGTCATGAATGTCTTTTTGTTTTCTTGACTTTTGGAGTTAAGTTTAAAATTTATTTCTAATGATATGGAAATAAATAATTTCTGAAGCACTGTACTAGCCTCAGCAAAAGAAAAACTTATTTAGTGATGCTGCAGCTTCTGCCCAGCTGATTTTTCTTTTTCCTCCGCTTCGACATCTGAGTCACTTTATTTAGGCTTAGGTTTTGAAAACATGGTCACCCTGTGTGCAGTTAGAACGAAAATCACTTTTTTAATAAACAGTTTCAAAAGTTACATTTACTATTGACTAGCCGGCCGCTAATTGTTTCCGAACAATACCGAGCGCTTCCGGATGATCTCGAACCACCCAGAAAACTTCCGAGTAGCTCTCGAGCGTTTTTATTTATTTTACAGACATACTTTGGGAGAAAACCAAAATATTTACAATTTTCCAGAGCGATGCCGGACTATCTGGCATTCCGGATTGTTGGATGCCAGATTAATGGACTTCTACTGTATGTCAATTCAGAATCTTTAATAAAGGAACATAATTCTGCTTTTATGATTTACGAATGTTTTTTTTAAACATTATAAAAACATTTTCTTAAGAATAGAATGTTTGAAAATTAAATCACATAATCATTATTTACAATGAGTCAATTTTTAATTTATAGATTATTTTTTTAACAAAACTGTGGTGAGGCAGTCACTCCAAGCAACCTCCAGTGTCAAGAGAATACCACTTGTACTGTAACCATGAAAGAAAGTATAATTATGAAGTATAAGGAAATTTTAGCTGTTGTTGTTGGTTGGGTTTTATGGCACAAGGTCCAAGAAAGGACATGCTGCGCCAAGAAATTAAATTTTAAAGAAATATTTTATTCATAAAACCCAGACTCAACAATAAAAGATTAAAACACAAAAATCAATGTATATATTTTTTAAAATCTAAATTAAGTAAAATGAAAGTAAAAATAAAACTTATAAAATCAAAGTTATAAAGTTTAAATAAAATTAAGAAAACCAATTGCCTTTAAAAAGGCAAAAAGGTTTGAAATTTTAGCTGAGACTAGGACTATTTTGTGACACAAACTTTGAACATTTTTGGGATTATAATACACATACAAACTTGTCTAATCATGGTTTGATGAGCATGAGGATGAAGTTAAAAACAAACTTTGAAATGTCTACAAATGCCAATATAGTTGAATTGTTATGGTCTATTTTAGAGTATTCAATACTGAATCAATATCCTCCAATGGCATCTTTCCCAGAACAATCACAACACCTTGAAAAATCGTATGATATTCTTTTACACACAATTCGGTGTTTGTTTGAATTGTTTTTAGGCAAATTTAAGCTGTATTACAGGTCAAAAGCTACCCTACACAATACTAATAAAGGATTCTTTATAAATCTAAAATGTTTCCATTATTTTGCTAACCCCATGTAGATTTGAGTCCATATATTTAGACTGCTCTAAAATATATGAAAGCTTTTACTACTGATGAAATTAATAAAAGTTTAAATTTGTCATTACATTTGACCGGGGGGGGGGGGGGGGGGAACATTCGGGGACTGAATAGAGCAGTGTTTCCCAACGTGGGCCCCACAGGGGGGCAATCTGAAAATGTACTCGAGACGAGTTTAACCCTTTCGCTTCGGGCCATTTAAATGCAATGCCAAATTTAACGAAAAAAGCAAATTCTTAAATAATTACGGTAAATAATTATTGGGTATAATTTCGCTTGACGAGACCAAAATATCAACTGGGCGTTTGGCGTCGTCAAGTTAACTTCCCTGTGGCAGGCGGCAGGCTCCACGGGGAATCCCGGACGTTTTAAAATCTCGGTAAACAACGCAGTTGTTCGCACTTGAATGGTCCATCACAATGTATGTAATGTTCACAGAATTCAGTTGGTGTTAATTTGAAATAAGTGCCCGTCAAAACTGTTGCAAAAACTCAGTTATTTAATGAATATATAAATTGTATAGATAAAATTGGTAAGTATTTGATTTTATTTTAGAAACATAACTTTCCAGAAAATTTTGTTAAATGGAAAAAATACATTATTTTGCGGTGGCAGTGTTATATACATTTAAATAAATATGTATTCTTTAGTATACGTTTACTCTGTCATATGAAATTAATTTTAACACATACTTTAATTTTAGTTTTTAATCTATCTTATATTTATTTCTCATAGTCCCCATAGTAAAATGAGTGGTGCAAGCAAGAAAAAAACTTGTCAATATTCAGAGGAATATTTAAAATTTGGGTTCATACCCGCTGTCCATGATGAGCGGATTCCTTTTTTTCTTTTATGCCAGCAATGCTTGACCAACGAATCAATGAAACGAGGTCGTCTTGAGGCGCATTTAAAGGCGAAACTATTTCTTAAAACGGTTCATGAAAAAGATGACAAAGATGTAAAAGCTATGCCACTCAGTAGCAATACTGTTAGCAGAAGAATAGACGAAATGAGTGAAGATGTTGAAAACAACTTGTTGAAAAATTGAAAACTAGAAATTTCTCAGTGCAAATGGATGAATCAACTTTGAGAGACAGTATTGATATCTCCCGTAAGATATATTGATAAAGGACATTTTGCTGAAGAAATGTTGTTCTGTAAAAGATTAGAAAGCACCACTACTTCCAAAGATATATATAATATGCTAAAAAAACTACTTAGATGTCAATGATATACCAATGAAAAATATAACATCTTGTGCTGCAGATGGTGCTCCTAATATGATGGGCAAGAAAATTGGCTGCTTAAAATTGATGAAAAATGCGAATCCAGAAATGATTCTTGTGCATTGTGTTATTCAGAGGGAAAATTTGGTAGCTAAAAACATATCGCCTGTTCTAAATGAAGTACTACATTCAGTTATAAAGTGTGTTAATACTATTAAAGCTAATGACAAATGTGAACGCCTCTTCAAGCTATTTTGTGAAAAACAAAATGAGGATCATGTTAGACTTTTACTTCATACTGAAGTAAGATCGCCATCTAAAGGGAACTGCTTGAAAAGATTTATGGAACTGTTTGATACTCTTAGTGATTTTTTAAGTGACAAACCTGAAAGGAAGTATCTATTAACAATCGATGGTAAAGCATTTGTGAGTTATTTAGCGGATATCTTTGAAAAACTAAATAAATTAAATAAGCAACTTCAAGGAACAAATAAAACTCTTGTTGATGCAAAAGCGAAGATATTTGGTTTCAATTCTCATGTTGAGTTATGTCAGAAACATATTAACAACAAAAACATTCAACAGTTTCATTGGCTCCAAAAATGTGAAGTAACTGATACCGCATTACTTGTTATTGTCAATCATCTGAATATTTTATCGGCTGATTTAAAAGAAAGATTTTTTGATTTGAAACAAATTGATTTTCCAACATGGATGATGCAGCCAATGTTAGTGGATTTGTATGATATATCAAATATGGAGTATCAAGAATTACAAAATGATGAGTCAGTTAAAACTTTATTCAATATAAAAGGAGCGATGGCATGGCTTTGTGAGGAAACAGAGATCAAATACCCAAATTCAACGAAATGTGCAAAAAAACTATTGCTACCATTTCCATCTTCATATTTAGCTGAATGCGGATTTTTTGCTGTTAATGATTTACTGGTAAAAAAAAAAAAAAAAAGAAATCGGCTGGATATAACACAACGTGGAGACTTGAGACTGATGCTAACCAAATTGGAACCTAATATAAAATCTTTGTACAGCAAGCATCAAGCGCAAGGATCTCACTAAATTAAAATAATAAATTAATATAGGAAAATCTTTATTAAAATTATTTGGAATTTGAATGTCAGTTTTTAATTATATGTTTTGAAAATCTACTTACTGTGTTTCGTTAACAATTTCCTAGTGATTTGTTCCTAAAACCTATCATTTAAGTTTCTTATGTGAACAATTCAAGTTCTAAACAATAAAAATTATGTATGTTACATGGGGGAGGGGCATAGGAATTTTGGAAAGGCTAAGGTGGGGCATGGCACAAAAAAGGTTGGGAAACACTGGAATATAGAATAGATGTATGGAATAGGGCGAAATTTATAATACGATTTCAGTTTCTGGCTAACTTAAAATAATAGCTGCTAATAATTTTGATTAAAGAATTTATAAAAGTAAAATTAATGCTAATTTGAACTATTTGTGAAATTGCTAATGCTATGATCAAACATTCTGCTCCAAAACACTTCTCACTTCAAGTTTTTAATTAAAATTGTCATCCATGCATAACTGATCAAAATAAATAAAAGCAATATTAAATTCTCTCACTTTTTTTTTATGATCTCATAATATTCCAGGATTCTAAAATAAGCATTGTTTTAGCCCCCAGCAGCAAATGATTTTCTAATGTTGCATAAATCAGAAATCCATTACAACATGGATGAATAGAATCCAGATCTCAAAACTTAATGACTTCATAATTAATAGAAACTTATGTATTATACATCTCAGTTGAATTGTTTTTAGCTAATATTTATTTTAGAATTCTTCATGTGATACAAAACATTTTGAGAACCTGTCAATTGACATGTAATGCATGCATGTATTATATAATAAAGAGTAGAACCTTATAAACAGAAACTTCAATCAGAAGTGATTTTTTTTTTTTTAATCATTCAATTTCAAGCTTATTTCAATATGTAAAACAGAAATAGCTAATGCCAGTTTACTGCCCCTTTAAGTATGTGGTAAATCAGATGTCTATTATAAAGTCTTAATCTTACTTTTTATATTGCTGAAAGTTATTTGAATGGAAATAATTATTACATAACATAAAATACAAAAACTTATTCTAGCATTTTCCCCAATAACATTTGGAGCTTAATTTTTTATTCAAAAAATAAAGAATTCAACAATCTTGAAAGAATTTTGAACTAGAAGATTTTTCCCAATAAAAAGAGGTGTTTATGAAAATATTATATTATATACTTTATAGAAAACTCTATTTCAAATATTTCAATTTTTTTTTCTGCAAAATAAAGGTGATATATAAAGAATCAGCAGAAAAAAATTATAGAAGAAATACATATATTGTTCTATTAATAAGAAATATTTGTTATATAACAGATAATTTATTGCAGGGCTTTATACTTCAGCAAAGTTTCATTTCATCTAAAAAATGCATTCATTTTTACTTCAAGCAGAACTTTCCCAAAAACATTTTAATCCATTATCAAAACATTTTTCAAAATTGTGTAAAGATAGCTATTTTATAGTTTAATTGGAATCATTTTAGATTGTGTAATTTTTACTAACACCTTAACTAAAAAATAAGATTTTTATTTACAACTGTTCTTTGGGTGTCGAAATTACAGAGGAAAAGAAGAGGAACGCTTTCCATTCTAATTGTTTATTTTCACAAAACAAAAAACAATGGAAGCAAAAGAATAAAAAGTTACGAACTTCTAGAAAAGAAGCACAAGTAATAACTGCAACATATGGAACAAAAGCAACAGCTTTCCACGTTCCAAGAAATATTCCCCTCTCCAAATCGCCCTTTCTTTGAAATAGATGTAACATCATAACAACAGATATTTTAAACAATGTCAAGGGCATTCTATTGCATTCCAAAGCCACGAGTCTAGCTTTACTGATTGCAGAGAAGCGTATTTTGGAAAGCCGTATATATATATATATACGCCTGGGGCAGGCAAGGGGTTAAAGATACATCTAATGTTGCTATTGGTAGAATTTAATTCTCAACTTTTTATTTCTCTATATTCGTTACACACCCATCCAATGAAAAATTATTGAAATATGGTAAGTTTCAAAACAAAGACAAAATTATATAAACTTTAAGTATAACCAAAAGCTCAAATAACATAACACCAATTATAAAATTTTGGAACATCACTTATATAATTAATTTAGTATTATTTGTTTTTGCAGGTATATTCAAAATTAAAAAAAAAATTCTGGCATTAAATAACCTTAACCAAAAAGAACTGTTGGCAATACATTCAGATTTTTAAAATACTAATTTTAATTAAAATATTAAAAATGAAAAAATACTTTGCAAATACAATAAAAGTAAACATTTTAGATAATATTCCTTTTCTAATTATCACAAGACAATCAATAACCATAATATATAATAAAAAAAATTTACTAAGTTTAAAGATATGGAAATTCAAATCTTCAGATAAATTGTAGAAACCAAATATTTTAAAACAATAGTTAGAAATACATAATAAGTAAATTTGAAATACTGTTTTCATATTGGTTGCTGTAAAATCAAATCAGGAATCATTAAAATAAGTCTTTCATTATTTCAGATTTAATTTCATCAAAAGGTTTTAAATAATATTTAGTTACAATAATTTAACCTAATTACTTACTACATAATTTAAATGGTTTTTTACTATAACCAAAATTATGATACTAAGCAATACAATAAAAAAGTAAGTATATCAAAAATGTTTCTGGTATTTATTTTAGCCAAAGTCTTCCTGTATATCAGAGAATTTTTTTTAAGAAGCACTTACATAAACAGCTATATATTTTCTACTTATTTCATAAAAAATTAGCAGTCAATGATTTAAACATGGTAAAAAATAAATATCTTTAAATATTTTATAAATTTGCATCAGCTGGAAAGTAGCAAATTTATTTAGATTTACCACACAATTTACAAATATCAAGTTTTATAATTATTTATCAAAGCTTTCATACTGTTTTTGAATAAATAATTAATAGTTCCAATGAAACATTGTTTAAAAATTAGTTTTTTTTTTTTTATAAAAATACATTAGGATTTTTGCAAGTTTCCATGATTTTATATATATATATTACTTTATTAGCAAAATAATAACTACAATTAAAGAATAGACAGTTAGTGTAAAACTTGGATTACATACAATAATTGTTATACATATTTTACCATTTGACTGCAATATATTGGAATCCTGTATAAATTCTAATAGTTTTATAAACATATAATTTGAAAAATAAATTGTTACATAACAAGTTTTACTACATAATATTTTCAACAAAATTTTAAAAACTGAAATCTTTTGAAGTACATGAATTACTTTCTTAACAATTATGGTTACTCACACATTCTTTTAAAGGGAAATATCTTAATTAAATACACTTTTATTAACCTAAATAAATTGAAAACAGAAGTAAATTTTAAAATAAAGATGAATTTGGAAAAATAAAGATACTTCAAGGCCATTTTTTAAGAATTAAAAATTTTAGGAATAACAGACAACTTCAAAACCTTGATCATGACATGAATTTTAACTAATTATGGAAAATTGATATTTAATTTAAATTATAAAAATAACTTCTGATAAGATATTTAATAAACACAATTAATAAAATCAAAATTTTTTATTGCTATATTTAATTCTGGATTATTCAAAAATGATAAATGTTTCACAATTAACTAACCTTTTGAGTATCATCTGTTGGTGTTGCTTCTTTAGCCACAGTTTCTACTTGGCTAATGGTGTTTTCTTGATCAGCTGAAAAAAATTTTGATATTTTACCTAGATAATTTCTTTAATATATATATATACAAAACCTAAGTTAATCTAAGCTCATAGTAATTATGTATATATTTGGGAAAGTAAAAACAAAAAATGGTGAAAATGCGCTTTAGGTCCCCTCCTTGGCGAGTTTTCAAAAACACCGATGCCATGGTGAAAATTCTACCGCTATTTCAAAAAGAAATTTAATTAGCGACCAATGAAAAGGCTAAAACAAACGAGTAATTATTGAGCATACGCAAGAAAACGATTCAAATTAGTGAGTTGGCGAAGTAGGGGACCTAAAGCGCAGATTAACCCAAAAAATTGTTAAAAGAATTAAAGTACTAATCATTCAGCTGTAACCTCAGTATAATCTTCAGAGATTTTGGGTTTGTAGTTTTGGGCTAGTGTAGTTACTGAAAAAAATATGTTGCGAATTTCTAGTACAAAAATATAGCCATAGGAACAGAGAATATAAAATTATCTATGTTATCCATAAAAATGTTAAGCAAAAATCAAGTATTGAAAAAAATCAACAAATTTGTTATTATATGTTTTGCACATTAAAATTTATAAAACCGAGACAAATGATTTAAAATGTATTCCAAATTATTACTAAACTTTTAATCAATCTTTTAATTTTCGAACTGCATGAAAGAGCAGCAGGAGTTGATCAGCTCCAAGCTTCATAACAACAGCCTTGTGCAATTATGTTATTTAAATTACACAAGGAATTCGGTTT
>JAPDSC010055600.1:0-27191 GCA_026290005.1 Latrodectus geometricus | reverse complement strand
TTCTGACTCTTATGCCTTCAACTCCACAGACATTATATATTTGATTGAAATAAAGGATATATTTTAAACGTAGGTAAATTGATTAAATTATTATAATTTGCAGCTTTTTTCTCATCGAATTTGATATATATTTTTGCTTTCTTTAATTTCATCTGTTTGCAGATTAATATAGCTGAGAGATCTTATAATATGTCATCATATAATTTTGCTTTTTTTGTCAAATTATCAATGTATTCCCTAAATTTTATTGAGATAATCTGTAAATTATCACGATAATCTAACAATAATTATAAGGAACTCCTTAAAATGTAAATAAGAAAGTTGCTTGAGCAACAGCAATGTTCTGTGTGCTTAAATTTACGCATGACGTTTTGGAGAAAATTAAAAAAATTAAATTAATACATACGTAAAAAATTAAATTAATACAATCAAGCAACAAAATTGCTGATAAAATCTGCCATCAATCAATCAATTAAAAACTAATGCAAAGAGTTAGGTCGCTTATAATATTGTTACAATTAAATAGATCAGAGCATGTTTCTTTTTCGAAATCAGAAGAATCAACTTTACTTTGCCAAACATTCAATAAAATATTTAAAAGGATCAACTTTTCAAAAATTAATTTTTAAATTTTAACAATAAACTTTGACTGATGTGCATATTACCAGACTAAAATGTGACTAAAATGACCAGAATTCTTAATTACCTGCATTAAGTCAACAAATCAATTATTCTTCGTATTAAAGCTAGGAAACTCATATTAAGATTCAAAGTTAGAAAAAAAGAAAAAAAAAAAGACTTAAGACGAGTTTCACTAGTAAAAGTTATTTTAAGAATATAAGACAAACTTATAAGAGCATTTTTTTATTATTAAATTATTAATATTTACATATTTATTTCCTAATAAGCAATTTTTTATTATTAATATTTACATGTTTTACATGAATTTTTGTTGTTTTTTTTACATGAATTTACATGAATTCATGTTGTAAAGGCTCAATATTTTTATAAGAGCACATTGAATAAATATTAAGTTTTTATATATTTCCAAAAATCATTGCTGTTTTATATTGCTAGGCTACTAGAATTTTCCACATTTCAGCACTACGAGAGGCGGAAGTGACGCGCACTGTAATGGGCCACTCAGTGAGAGTGTCATCCTAATTTAGAGACAGGAATCAAACAGAGAATCCCCAAGTCGGCCACCCTCACAGGTATCATTTCACATGGAAGACATTGCGACCATGAAGTATTTAAAGTGCTGCAGCCGCCATCAGCAAACTAGAGGAGTCTTTGATTGGGTCGGGATTCGAATTCATTACCTTCAGATAATGAGAAAGAACGTCTTACCCAAGCTATTCTTTTAAATGTGGATTTTATATTTCTATTTTTAAAGAAATTCTATATTTAACCTTGGCCTGTTCTTTCAAAATCGTTCTAAATATCTATTTACTAATTTCTACTTCAGAATTGCCTTATGTTACTGTTCTTAATAAATCATATTATGATGAATTTGAAGTATTTAAAGCTGTCTCGTAATTCAATTAAAGCATTTTTCCTTCCTCTAAAAAATTATATTTTTACAAGTATTAATAAAATTCATTTCATCAAAAGCAAATTATTTTCTTTTATTTTCGGCTATTAATTATATATATATATGCATTATATTACTATGCATATCAATATAATCATAGTCACATATGCATATCAATATATGCATATAAATACGTACAAGGCACGTTAATACATAATCAAAGTTTGATAGCTACCCCTTTTAGATTGTTATATATATATATATATATATATATATATATATATATATATATATATATATATATATATTACACACAAAGTGAGGTCCATAAACAAGATCCATGGCAGTAGTATAGAATATTCCGATTTTTACAATTATGTGTTTATGTTCGTTTTTGGCAAAAAAAAATCTCTATATAAGTTGGGCCCATATTCTTTGAGATGACACTGAATTCGATTTGGGAATCCTGGTTGAGTTTTGTTCTAACATTCCAAAAACTTTTATGTTACTCTTAGCAGGACAGTACATCATGCCATGAATTAGATCATGATTATCCAATTTTCATGAGGTGTTCACATCTGAGAAAACAAAAGCTTGTTGTCTCTTCGGCCACTTGACCTGACCACTTGTGACTTTTTACTTTTGAAGACTGTTAAAGGAGAGAATATACGAAACAAATACCACGCACAACTGAAAAACTGAAGAACAGGACCAGGATGTCATCAATAGCACCAAAGCACAAAAACTGACAAAAATACGTATAAATTTCGTACGAGTGTGCACATATGTGGTGAAATTGTTGTAATAATAGGAAGTTGAGAGACACTGTAGATGTCGTTTGGTAATACCTCGGTAACAATATTTCTTTTTCAATATAGATATAAATTATAGGTATAATATGTAATAATAATAGATATAAATATAGATAAAGCCTCGATATTTCTGTTTCGTCTTCGTTGGTTGGCCTGTTAATTGCGGAACTCTTCTCATTAGGGCAATCTTTCCTCGTTCAAATGTTATAATTCTATATCTCTTCTGACAATAAAACTGCTTCATTTATTAACTTTATTTTTATTAACTTTCTCCCATTTTTATTCGAAGTTCCTCCTGCAAAATAGATGGATTTTTCCAAATTAGAACTTCTTCATTGGTTAACTTTCTCAAAATTTTTTTACTCACTGCCTTATTCACCGAGAGGCTCTTGCAGCAGAAAAATTAGCTCCAGAATTGAACGATGTGCTTCAGGATGCTGTTAAGATCATAAATTTTATTAAGAACCATGCCCTTAACAGCCGCTTATTTTCAAATCTCTGTAAGGATACGGATTCCAACTACACAATATTGTTATTACATGAGAAGTAAGATGGTTGTCAAGAGGTCAAAGTTTAAGAAGATTATTGTTTTAAAGGACGAGATCAAAATATTTTTAATCGAACGAAACTGTGAACTTGCTGCTTTTTTTCAAAATGACTTATGGCTATCCAAACTGTGTTATTTGTCAGATATTTTTGCGAAGTTAGACGATCTCAACTTGTCTCTTAAAGGAAAAAATTGCGATATATTAACTTCAAATTATAAAATTGAAAGTTTTATTAAAAAAATCAACATTTGGAAAAGTAGGGTCGAAAATATTCGTTCGAAATGTTTTCCAGTGTAGACAATTTTATAATCGAGAAAATTCATTGTAAGACTTTTATTGCAAAAATTTTTGTAGATCACTTAAAAGCGCTAGAAATACAGTTCCGTACATATTTTATATTAAATATTGATTTCCAAAAAGTAGTTTGGATTTAAAAGCCGTTTTGGATAGGCATAAGTGAGATTGATCACCTGCCACTTAAAGCTCAAGAGGAAATTGCTGAGCTTTCGAGTGACTCAAACTTAAAACAACAATTTCAAAAAAAGCCCTTGACTGAATTCTGGATCGGAACTAGAACTGAATTTCCCACAATCGCTGATATGGCGTTAAATGTACTTCTGCCATTCAACACTACATATTTATGTGAAGTTACTTTCTCAGCTTTAACACAAATTAAATCCCAATATCGTTCAGCGCTGAAAAATGTTGAAGAGGTCTTACGTCCAGCAGTTTCAAACTTTCCACTAAGATTTGATTTGTTATGCAATAAAAAACAGGCACATCCATCTCATTAAATTTTTTACTTATATTTTAATTTAATACTTACCACGCAACTACTTGAATATATTCGAGCGAATTAAGACGGTCAGAATCCACTTTTATTTTTGAAACTATAATAAATACAATTTTATAATTTTTTGTGCAATTTTTAATTTTAGATTTTTGTATGTTTCAAAACGGATTCTAAAACTATATATTTTTATATGTATATGTATATTGTTACCTAATAAATAAATCGTCAAAAACTATTAATTTATTTTTCTTTTATATTTATATAGGATCATCAAAAAACTCGCAATCATAAATGGGGTCGTGAATGACAAAAGTTTAAGAAGCCCTGGTGTAGAATAACATTGGAGCATTTTAAATGGTTTCTTGTTCGTTGACTTGCCAACAAAATAGTTGATGTTTCTCTAAATTACATGCCAAAATCATAGCGACCCAATCATTATGATTTTGATCTTCCATACTACTTTGTTAGGGTGGACAATATTGTTCTGTTAACTCTTTCAACCATACCATTTGTACGCGGTCGCTTCGTGGTTACCTTTAAAATTCTAAACAAAAGGTCCTAATTGATCCACAAGTATTAAGTCTTTGACCTGAATTAATTTGACTTAATTAACCATGTTGTTTCCTAGCAGGCATTTAGTTTATCAAACATTCAAAACATTTCGAAACATGCCTTCGTACTTCTCGCTTCATATTAGGAAACCAATATATATCTCTTTTCAGTTACATCAACAGAAAAATATGTCCCTAAGATCATAGAATTTATAATTTTTTCCTCATATTCTTTGGAATAACAGAGAAAGTTTTCTTTTCCGTTTTTGCTTATGCATCTAAATAATATGTTTTTGTTAAGGATATAATTTCTTATAAGCTGCTTTTCATCTTTCTTTCTACCTTAGCTTCTTATCTTAAATATTTCTATCAATTTTCGCATTTCTTGATCGCAATACTCGCTCATTTTCACTCAAAATCATGCAAACTTCTAATTTATCGTCGAGCAGGATGTTACTGTGCTTACTGATTCCCAAACTGGAATTTGTTGCATCTGCAAGAGTCATTTTCTTTCCATTGCAATGTACTACATCAAAATCGAATTCTTCAATTAAATCACACCATCTTGCAATCTAAAGATATTTTGTTTTCCTTGAATTCATGTACATCATTGCTTAACAATCTATCATTATTTTGAATTTTATACCTAAAGAATATTATCTTTATTTTCGAGAGTCCCCACAATGACCATTAATTCGAACTTGCTTGATATTTATTTCTTTTAGATCTCAGTCTTTTTTGCTCACATAGTAAACCAACTGCCATTTATTGACCTATCCATGTTGTAGAAGCATGCTTTCTAGAACTAGCATCGAAGTGTACTTTCGTTTTAGATTTATTGGTCGTTATGATCTAATACAAGTTGCTGTGTGAGGCTATTTCTCAGTAATCGAAATGATTGTTCTTGCTCTTCTTCCCATTTGAAAGATTTTTCTTTTTTGCAAGAATAATACAGATAGAGATTCTGCTTTTCGAGCATATTTTTCCACAGATCTCCGAAAATAACCAGTTAAACCTAAAAGTCTACGAATGTCATGAATATTGTTAGGAGTTAAAATTTCTTTAATTGATCTTTTTTCATTTCTAGTCATATTCTCTCTCCGTTTAAAATGAATCCTAAAATATCCTACTTCCTTTCTTCAGCATTTTGATCATTTTAAAATCAAATTAGCAGATCTTAGTCTCTCAAAAACCTCTGTTATTCGTTTTACCATATCGGTCCAATTCTTAGCGAGTATCAAAATGTCATCTAAATAACGCAAAACTTTTTTATTTGGTAATATTTCCAGTACTTGATGCATTAATCTGTGAAATTCTGAAGGTGCATTTGCCACACCAAATTTTGTTCAAAATGACCTGGGGTAATGAAGGCAGTTTGTAACTTAATTTCCTCTGCCAATGGTATTTCAAGATAACTATGAGCTAAATTTAATGTCGTGAAAAAATACATTCACCTTGGCATTCTAATGAATCATGAATTCTAGGTAAAGGGAATTTATCTTCAATTGTCTGATTATTTAAATTTCTTTAATCTACAACACTATCCTCACTAGTTTTTGTTATGAACTAATAATACTGGAGTGGCATAAGGTATCTTCTTTCGGAAACAATTTTGTTTTTTATTTTGCAATGTTTAACGACATTCTTAATAGAGTTTTTCTTAGCTGCATTTGTTTTATAGGGAAGAAAGAAAACTGGTTTCCTTCCTCTAACTTCATAAATTTCCATCTTAGTCAATGTAGTACGTCTTATATTGAATGCAAAACAATACCTATAATCATTACTTAATTGCACTATTTCCAACTATTTATCATAAGAAATAGTTGAATCAAATTTAATACCATCTATTTTCATCACGTATTTGTCCTGATTTATACTGTATCTTTAGTTGACTTACAAAAATTATTAAAGGGAAAATATATGTATTGAGAATTTAAATCTCACAATCCTGCGATACATCGGTTACCCTAATGAGACACTGATTTACTTTTAACTTAATGTCACTAGAACCATTATGCATAAAAAGAACTATCGTTTTACCATTTTTAATTTGAAAAACAGAATCGAAATGTTTTTCCCTCAAATAATACTAGACCGTTTTTCACATCCTCTGCTTTCGCCTGAATATTTTTTTATGCTGTTTTTTCTATTATAAGCTATTCTGCAGTTTTCAGCTTTCGTTTATTAAAGTTTTTCATTCGATTTCCACTTCAATCAAAACAGTATTTGTATAATAGATGTGCAATTTGGCGCCAATTCGGGAGAACACGAGTTCTGTTTTGTCTAGCCTACAAATAGGCGAAACGCCGCAATATCATAATTTACAACGTGTATTTTAAGTATTGCGCTGACATCGTCGATTTTTAATTCTACTTGACTTTACCGAAGAGTGAAAGATCCCATAGCAGAGTTAAAATCCAAACTATTTTCTCCTTAACGAATGTATATTCTGTTTTAACTTAACATAAACGATTTCCCAATTTAAAAAAAAGGCCGATACCGTATATAAGCTATATTCATTGGATTCTCAGGATTATTAATTTTTATTTTTTCCGACTATTTAAGGAAAAAGGTTTCCAATGTTCACCGCCACATACATTCTTTATCTTCATTAATATAAGAATATGTAAAGACACGTAAAAGAATGTGTTTTTCAGATGGTGCCATTCTTTCCAAAAAGATATGTTACTTCTGGAGTACTGCAATAAACAAATGTCATTTTAATAATTTATTACATTTACATTTTTCAGTTGCAATAAAAGGAGAAATCTCCTTTTTTCTGCTTGGAAACTAATTTAATGTATTTATTTATTTATTTATTTATTTTGGAAGAATTAAAATAATATTCATTATTATTTCGCACGAAAACATTTAAGAAAATTATTTTTACATTTTTTTCATACTTTTTAAGACCAGACATGTATTGTGAGTTAATAAAAAACATGAAAGTTTTCTGTTTCTCCAAACATATTAATAAAGTTCTTTTTATTTATATCTTTTTTTTATTTATTATCTTTATTTATTAATATGTTTATCTTTATTTTTTATATTCAACGCTGTTCATAAAAGATATTACTTAATTTCCATGGCGCCCACTATTACAATAACACCAAAATTACAACCAAGTAGGAATTACTCAACCATAATTTGTAACTTCCATATCTCCTCGACTGTTTTCAATATAACATCAAAAAAGACTTGACTTTTGTGGCTACGGTTTTTTATTTATTATAACATGATTTGGTGGTTAATCATTTAAGCTGTGCCAAACTAATTTCTAATGTTAAATTAAACGCAATAAAAAATAAATGAGAAAATGAACCAATAAAAAATCAAACACTTTTTACTTTAATAAATTTATACATTTTCATTTTCAAAACTTATTGCTATTTAACTGTAATTTATGAATTTTGTTTAATAAATCTGTGTTTTGTAGAAAATTAGTTAAATTCAAAACAAATAGCTTATGAAGAACGCTGTTAACTTTTGATGTTTTTATTTCAGAGATGCCTGTTAGTTTTTATTCATGTGAACTGTGCGGGAAGAGAAAATTTTAATGCAGGTGATAATTCTGCAGAAAACTGACTCAGCACTCAAGATTACAGATGTAATTGGGTATTTTCTACAGTTACGATGAAAAATTATAACGGCTTTTAAAAATATTATTTAATTTTTGTTTCATTATTAAAAAAATATTATAATTTTGATTATAAACAATATTAATAATCAAAATTTCAAAACATGAAACATATTTTTTAGAGCTTATTTGAAACGAACACCCTAAGTTCCTTCATATTCTCTAATAGTCAATGAATTAAATATTGTTAATTTTGTGCTTGTGTTTTATTTCAATTGTTTCTCCATGTTGTATATTTAAGACCTAACTCCAAAGTATTTCCTACCTTGTGCCCACTTCTGAAAGGAATATTTCGAATGTTTCAGATTTTATAGTAATTTGCACTAAAAACAAAGTAATTTAACTTTTATTATTTTTTTATCCTATTTTTAAAGCTATTTTTTATCATGGAAAATCCACTTAACTTTTGACTAAACATAAATTTCAGTAATATGTTAAGTATGCTTTTTTTATTTAATTGACGCTCAAACGTTATTTTATCACTTGAAAATTAAAGGGAAAATTCAAGAAGGAAATCTAGTTTGAAGTGAAAATTGAGTCACTACGAACATCCACCTCCGAATCAAGATACAGTAGAAGTCCGATAATCCGGCACGTTCGGGACCGGCTCGGTACCGGACTACCGAAAATTCCGGTCTATCGGATGGTAATTATAAGAACAATAGGTTAATAATTAAACTACAAATACATACAACAAAGTTTATTTTACATTTCATATAATGTATGTACACGTACTGTAAAACATATTTCACTTAGATTTAAAAAAGTCATGAATGTCTTTTTGTTTTCTTGACTTTTGGCGTTTAGTTTAAAATTTATTTCTAATGATATGGAAATCAATAATTTCTGAACCCACTGTACTAGCCTCAGCAAAATAAACATATTTAGTGATGCTGCAGCTTCTGCCCAGCTGATTTTTCCTTTTCTTCCGTTTCGGCATCTGAGTCACTTTATTTAGGCTTAGGTTTTGAAAACATGGTCACCCTGTGTACAGTTAGAACGAAAATCACTTTTTTTATAAACAGTTTCAAAAGTTACGTTTACTATTGACTAGCGGCCCGCTAATTGTTTCCGAACAATACCGAGCGCTTCCGGATGATCTCGAACTACCCAGAAAACTTCCGAATAGCTCTCGAGCGTTTTTATTTGCTTTACAGACATACTTTGGGAGAAAGCCAAAATTTTTACAATTTTCCGGAGCGATGCCGGACTATCGGGCATTCCGGACTGTTGGATGCCGGATTAATGGACTTCTACTGTAATAAACTTTTAAATTAAAGGTCTCGTCTCTGAGCATTCAGTTGGAAACTTGATTTTAAAGCTAAGAATAACACATTTTGTGCGGAAACTGATAAAGATGTAATTTTTTGTAACTCTGTGGGCATTTTCTACATAGGAAGGCTAATTAGACAATGATTTTTGGTTCAAAATAAACTCCGAACCACTACACATATCGAAGTGTTGCGAAGTCCATAGTGGGTATCGAGCCCACAAACTGCTGAACTGAAAGCGAGAACGTATGTATCCAAATAGAATCCAAATTGACAGTGAAAAGTTAATTTTTCAAATTATTGAAACATTTATAAATACATATTAATTCCCACCAATGGAATTTATCACAGTACGTATACCAGTAAAAAATTGCATAATAAATATTATTACAGATACTGTAAGATTTTAAAAATTTATTTGTATTTTTAATTAAATACTTGTTGAATTTATCATATTTAATTTCATGTTTGCGTAATGTATTCATCATTTCTCATTTGTTTTATTAGTTATATTTTCGAAGAGATAAAACTAATTGTAACTTTTTGATGCCGAGCGCAATGTGCATTTTCACACTTTTAAAGCATAAAAATATTTAAATAAAATTTTATTTGTACCAGTGCTAATATAGTTCTCGAAATTTCCAGAAATATGTCTTATAATAACATTCAGTTCTGTTATTTCATTCTTTGGATAAACAATAAAATAACCTGATAGCTAAATGTGTGGTTTAGTTATTTTTTTCACATTTTGGCTTTTTATTTTGGTTATTTATTTTACTTTGGCATCTTTATTACATAATAGATATTCTAAATATGCTGTCAATATCCGAAAACATTGTAACAGGTTACAATTGTCAAGTGTTTCGCTTAGCGAGGTCAAAGTGCAGAGCAATTATACCATTGTTTTTAGGTAAAGAATAGCTTCTAACTCCCAGTGTAATGATGGGAGATTCATTATCCATTTCTGTTTTCTTCTTGTCTATTTTTCAATAACTCTGTGGGCAATCTTCCTTCCGACACATGATTAGGGCTCGCTGATTATCTACAAAAAGTTTTCATTAAAAACTATGTAGTTAGTAAGGTCAAAATACTTTAGGAACAAGAGCGATTAAAAAAATTACTGAATAGAGAAAGATTTTCACAAATTGTAGCAAAATAAACCAGAAAAGTCAGATATGTGAACAATAGCATGTATTTACAATTAAGTAATAAAAATTGTTTTCGATATCTAAAATAACTTAAGTCAAAGATATGTTAATCACTTTATTTATATATTTTGTCAACCTATTTTTCAAAAAATAAAGAACTTGATTTTCATATTTTGCCCACGAAGGCTAATTCGACTAGAACTTTCTATCTAAACTATGGTAGGAATACATGATTTAAATGTGATTTTGGCGTACACTCTATTAAAACAAATGGTTTACGTTAGTAAGGTTAAAGATTATTCTGCTACTATTTAGCTTAATGAAACGAAGACTAAAAAAATTAAAAAATCAAATCTCACTCATAGTCAATTAGTTTCAATAAAATAGAGAGTTCTGTAACTGTAAAAGAATAAATTAATTTTATTTTTAATGAAAATAAATGAGTAAAAAATATCCTCTTTTAGTAAGCTATGATAATTTAATGAAAAAAGAAAACATTGAGCTTTTGAATAAGAGTTTATAGAAAACATCTGCTACAGTTGGACCTTCTGCAATAGATGGAACTAAAAACAATAAATTTCCATTTTGTTGAAAAGAAGTCGCGCCTGAACTTTGATTCTGCAAAATGATTGGTGGAAGAATACCGATTCCCATGAAACCTCAGCTACTCGAGTCATTCTCATACAGAACTTAGGTTCAGTTGCGTTTTATTTAGTTGCGAGCTGTGCTTCTTACAATTATAACATCTCACAATTTTTTCCATTCTCTTTAATATATTTTACATCATTTTCATTTTAAAATTTAGTTTGTTCTGTTCATATTTTGTAATATATAATTGTTTTATAATTTGCTCCATCTTTTTTTGTAACTTTGGATTTTGTAACTTTGGATCACTTTGTAACTTTGGATTTTATCTGTTGGTAAGTTATGTCTTTATTATTATTCAAATTAATATTTAATTTTTTACCAACTAGCTTAACAGACTATTTTATTTTTTAATGAAATAAACATAATCAATTCTTATGATATTCGCTTTATGATTATCAAAAAATTAAAACATATTTTTCCATTCGAACATGTTGCAGATTTTAAAGTTTGTTGATGATAGAAAGAGATTTATTTCGTATTTAAGTTATAGACATTAAAAATAGAAAAATTATTCGTTTGAATTATGATATAACTATTTTAATCATGTTTCAAATTGCAGTTAAATTTATTGTTTCCACGTATTGAAAACCAAAACATTTTAACCTTTATATACTCAAATTGATAAAATTATGATTTATATTTTTATGCATACCAATTATTTAATTTATCATTTAGCATATTTTATTTGCTTGTCAGTTTGGTTTATTATCAGCCCTTTCTAAAATCAATTAGAAATTTTAGATTTTTATTTTTTAGCCTTAATATGTAAGGGTCAAACTTTCTGTATCTGTATTCATTTTTTTCTGATTTAATTGGATAATAAAATAAAGGGCTAATTTAATTATCCAATTAAATTTAAATAAAGGTTTCAGAGATTGAGTAGAAGTTTATAAAATTAATCTGATACTCATGGGTTATTGGGAATCATTCGATTTTTAAGACAACAGTATACATATTTTTTTGGATGAAAACAATTTTGGTTTAATACATGCTTTTGTTGAATTCAGAGATAATGATGTCGCATTTCTCTTTAGCATAAGTAAATTTGTCATTATAAATGAATTGGATTCTGAAGGTTCTTTGATTTACTTTCCTAATGCTTTGCACATGTATGCAGTCCTCTTAAAGTAATTACTTGGTTTTATATATTCAAGATAGTTATCATTGTATTCCATTAATAGAAAATATATCATTAATCAACTGATCACAATCTGAGTAACAAACAACAGTGCATAATATTTCTGGTATTGAAAACGAAAATAAAAACTGCTGTTAAATATTTGTTTTGATAAAATTTCTATTTTTAAGATCACATAAGGACTTATTTCCCAAACTTCCCCATATTTTTAGTTAATATTAAAAAAAATTCTTGTTATGAATATTTTGATATGTCACTTACATAAAACCATATTGATGCAAAAAAAAGATCTTTTAAACTTTTGTTTTTCGCTGTAAAATATCCCTACTTCTGATTTGAGAAAATCTCAAAAAGAGGGAAAGGAAAATCAGGAACTGAGATAATCGGTGAATTTCGAATAGGATGGGTGACTGACTGTCTCGGTGTTTTGCACAAATTTTAATTTTCTGCTTTGTGATTATTTGTAATTAGGACTGCAATGTTAAGTCTTTGTATGTAATAAATAATAAGCTTAAAAATTTTTATTTCAATACGCTACACCTCTTCGTTGTTCACGAGTAATTTATTATTTCGATTAAAATATTTTAATGTATTTAAATTGCTTTCATTTATTAGCATGTTTTGTACCTTAAATGTTTTATATGATGTTTCCAGATACAAGCAGTCAACGTTATTAAATATTTAAAAAAAATATTTTTTCGTAAACTCAAATTGATAAACATTGTTTTAGTTGATCATTAAAATTTAAAAATGCTTTCTTAAATTTATAAAACTTTTAAAAAAGTGTTAATGTAATATATAGCATTATTATTAGTGTGAATTAATATTGGATGCTTTTACCTAGTTTCGAAATGATTAATTTTATTTTGAAGCTGCTATTCAAAAATTGCTTATTTATGATTTTAATTACTAATTTACTTTTACAGTATAATTTATTTTTGATTTATAGAAATTTGTCACATAATTATTTAATTATTTATTATTTAATTAAAATATTTATATTCATATCAGAAATTACTCCCAAAAATATTTTTCAAATATTTATGAAATTCGAAAGTAATATCATTGGCCAGTCTTCGATTCCGCCGCAGAGTATCCCCGAACCCCCCGAAGATGTTATCAGTAGTTAATCCTACATATCGTTTCCGCCAAATGTCTTCTTCCCCTTTTCCAGAGTTATTACTTTTCCGCCGTTTCAGGGATTAAGAATTTATCTTTGGCGCATTTAGGCAACATTTTTCATATTATATGTCATTCATATTATGGAAAATAGAGCATTATCAATCTAGCATTTTTATTAAAATTAGCAATTAAAACATGTTAAAAGAATAATTCTGGTTGAGAGTTGTAAATTGAACAATTTCCTTCTCATGTTAAATATATGAAAGTTTTATGGTGATACTGGTTTAAATTTATGACTAGCAAACTTTACAAAGGCAATCCTGGTGAAGCTGCCTTTCAACTACTTACTAATCACTTTATGCAAATTTTCACGCCATTGGAGAATTGAAACTGGTCTTTCTTCTTTCGTACTAGACATTCGAATGTAAGAATCTGTCTGGCTCTGCAATAAAACTTCCACGAAATGAATAATGTGAGGATACGTGTGATAAAAACAAGCATTAAAATGTGAATGAAATGATTCACATGCGTTTAGTTGTATTTTCTGATGAAGCATCGGCTTTGGCCCACATTGTAGGTGGAAATTTTACCTCTTGTTCATCAATTTAGTTTTCTACTAAATAGTCTACAAACTTCGAAACTCTCGCAATGGATAAGCTGCCAAATGTGTTGTATCATAAATTCCTCTATTTACTTGATCGCTTCGATATCAATAGGTATGGGAAAGAGGGGGTTGAGCTCATCGGCGGAAACGATAATGAAAGAAAAGGGGGGTTAAAATTTCGGCGGAATCGATAATCTGCGATATCATTAACTGTAGCATGAGTCACTAATATTTTATATAATATATAGACATCACATTATTTTTTATAAGTGTAGTTATATTTAAAATTAGTTTTATATATTGAAATATTAAAAATGTAAAATTAATTTGCTAATTTATTTTCGATAATGAAGCTATTTGTACACAAAAAATAACGAACACAGAAACGCATTCTTTTTTTAAATTTTTAGTTGAAGATTACAAAATCTTATCTAGAATACCATTCTCATTTTATTTGGAATAAAAATAAAAAATTGAAATCATTTGGAACTTCATAATAAATAAGAAAATTAAACATGTGTATTCAATAAGTTTTCTTATTCAGAAAAAAGTATGAGTTTTTATCATACTTTTGGTAATTTTATTTATTGTTTTGTCATATATGATATATATGACAAAACATAAGTAAGTAAGTAAGTAAACTAAAGTAAGTTCACATACTTTAGTATATTTAATCATCATTAATTTATATTGAACCTTGGAAAAATTATGTCACAATGACAACATTTTTACATAAAAACATATATTGCCTTTGATAATAACTTTGAAATCTATTTTTTTTTTTCATATTATTTTTGTTATGAACTGGTTCTTTTTTTGAAACATAAAACGACTGATTTGATGCAAATTCAATTATAAATTCATTACATATTTTCTGGAAAATACCATCTTTTATGTAAACTATCACAATAATATTTGATTGACGACAAGAGTATCATTAAAACAATAATTTCATGGAGAATGCAGAGTAACACAATTTTTTGTCAAAGATGGAAAAAGATTTATACACAATGGTCACATTCTTCTGGTTTTTGCGCTAACAAATATTTTGCTATTATTGATATTGGTTATTTTGTTTTTGATAATTGGTTGGATTAGTACTCGGTGCTACTCACCCTGTCTAGTGGTCAGTGTACTTTACTGCAGATGGGGAGGTCCTGGATTCGAATGCCGGTTCTGACATAGATAATTTCTCTCCCCTGTCTTTGTCCTCTCATTGTAATAATGGATTTTGAATGGTATTTGTGACTTGTGTGTACTGAGGAAGTCTGAATCAACACTAGATTATGATTCAGTTGGGAAAACTGGAGCAGCGCATCCCATATTACCAGCTTAGCTGGCACAAGACAACATTAGTGCTCGGTTTTTGAGTTATCAACAAATTGAGATAATTTCCGATAATTGTTGAACCTAATTCAAAAGCAAACAATAATGCGGAGACTCTTATTGTTAATTTTAATCAATGATTAACATAATTTTAAGAACGGTGTAAATGACTTAGTGATGCATCCAAAATTTGTATGGATTAATTATTTTATCAGTCTCAACGTTTTGGAAATCACATGTGTGAAGTTTCTCTTGCCGTGAGTTTTACATTTTAAACGTTTTAAATTCATCGGAAACATTTTTTCAAGAATCTACATGCATGTTGGTTTGCAAAAAAGAAAGTAATGCATTATATAGATTGAGTTTTTTTTTTTGTTCATGTATATAGATCGTTTTTTTTAAATCTGTTCTCACTTTAAGAAATTAAATATTATTTCTAACCCAAAATGTGAAATTTTCAACAGATTTTTGAGTATTATTTCTGATTCTAGTGGTGAAAAATTACTTTTTTAAAAAGACGTTTCTTAAAAATTGTCCTTAAAGACGATTTTACTGATTCTTGTAACTATTATTTTCTCGATTATTTTTCATTAATATCTGAACTATCATTTTCATTTGCAATCAACTTTAAAGCAATAACTTTTAATTTATAGAAATCTTTAGGAATATTTTCATTATTTTCATGATGACGGAATTTTTTTTATATCAGTACGTTCATACCGTTTATTGTATGAAAAATTATGGTGAAAATAGGTAACTAACTATAAATTTCCAAACAATTTGGAAGTCAGATGCAAATAAGGAAATTTTTCTTGCTTTGACTAACTCCCTTAAATTCAAAAATATTAACTTGAATTTTAAAATATCGTGACTAATTAAATTTCAGACTTGATGCCTAATGCAGAACATTTTGACGCGTTGAAAAATTTGCTGTGTAAAATGAATTAAATAATTAGGTTTTAAAAAATTAGTAATATCCCAAAACCGTATTTTTTAAGTTGAATATTTAATAAGAAACAAAAAATTTTAAAACATGTGGCTTTTTATGTAAGAGAATAAACTAAAATTAATTGCATTTATCATTTTGAAAAATGAAAAAGATTTTTGCAATAATTTTAATTTTGTTGACAATTCCTTCATTTGTTATTTAATTGATGTTTAAATGTGACATTTCACGTGATAATACTTGAAAGTGTGTCCAACGAATTTTTGTTGGCATTTTATAATGATTTTTTTCTAATTACCTTTTAATAAATATAGTTTCATTAATTAAAACTATGCTGTAAATCTCTAAGAAAAATCCTTTTAAAAATGAATTTTACATATTCTAATGATATTTATAATTTAATTTCTAAGGTTTATTGAAATTTTATAAAAAAGTTTTCTTAATCAAAATGAAATCCAAGAGAGTTCAATGCGTCTAATAAAGCTGTTATTAATTTATATGTTAATAAACTTATTTCATTTAAATTATAAAATTTATGTATTAGATTAAATGTTGTCTCTTTGTTTGGATACAATGATTTAAATAAATGCAATAAATGATTCCAAGCGCACAAATTAATGTTATTAAAAAGTACTGAGATCTCTCTGAAAAGAATATTGTCACAAAGAAAATTTTTTTATGTGTGTTATTGTCATTAGTAGTTTAATGTAATAAAAGACAAAAAAGTTACAAATGGATGCATTTCTGTATATACTGAAACTGCAGAACTTTTTGTGATGCTATGTAAAAAAATATAAATGCATTTGTCTATACATTGTTTATTGTTTTTAGTTTAATTAAAAAAAGTTTGCACATTCTTAATTCGATCATTGCCATGCTTTAGTTTTTATTTCTAAGCATTTTTATATGCTTTTTCTTGTCACAAAGTCAAATATTTTCCATACTATTTTTATACACAGGTAAGTAATGCATAAATACTCTGTACAATTGGTAAATTGATTATAGAAATTATTAACAATAAAAGATAGTTAAAAAAAATAAAGCAAAAAGCACAATGAAATTCACATTTGCAAAAACAGACAAAACTGATTAAAATGAAATATCTAGTTCTTATCATATTTTTTTGTAGTGTATTCTATGAGGATCTTATTTTTCTTTTTATGGAATATGTAAAGGCTTTTTATGATCAATAAAGATAGATATTAGGCTAAGAATTATTAAAAATCAAATGAAATCTCTTTAAAAATTAGATTTTAAAAATCAGTTTAAGTAATTTTTTATTATATACTTTTGTCTGTTTACATCCCCCCCCCCAAAAAAAATGAGTCATTTTGAGAAATTAGAAAATAATGGAAACTATTTTATTGAGTTTTTATTTATTAACCTGCCTTTTATCTACAAAATTTCAACTAAGGAATAATGTATAAATATCCGTGCTCTATATATTAGGATGTATTTATATGTTACCATTGTTACACACAAAACAAATGATGCGACTACGAAATTATGTTCTAGTTTATATCATAAAATGGAATTCTCATAATCTTTACAGTTATATATAAGCTATTTATTCTTATATATATCTTATGTTGTGGTGGATTACTGATATTACTGATTTAATTGTGAATGCTAAACCCATATGATCGAAGTATAAGATTATATATATATATATATATATATATATATATATATATATATATATATAAATGAAGTTTTTGCAATCATTTCGCTTTAAAAAGAAAAGAAAAAGTTTTATGGAAGTTAAAATTAGAATGTATTAGGGAAGTTAAAATTAAATTTACATTTAATAAATTACATTATAAATAGCTGTTATAAAAGGGTTTTAGGTTCTATTAAGATAACCACTTAATAATACATTTTGTTTCGCGATTTAAACAAGATTAAAATCTTCGCGATGTATTCATAAATTTTTGCGCATAAAATCTATCTGTTTATGGAGCCTTGCTCGCATACGTGATAGGTCATGTTTTACATAGCGGCGCAGTATCAAATATTCAGAGAAAAACAATGAGTGAAAATAGAAAATATTTCTTTTTGAAAACAAAAAATTTGCTCATTTCCTATTTATTATGAATTATCGATCTTTGCAAATGTAATAGTTGGTGTAAAATAATTTTACATAAATTATTATTATTTTACATTATTATTAATTAATTATTATTTTACAATTATTGATTGTTTGCTGTTGTTTTTATTATTTTGCATAAAGAACAAATTAATTTGTATACCTTATCCAATTTATGTTAAATTTTTAGCTCGGGATAATTTCTAAAGTCTTTTTGCTTTTAACAGCAAAATTACGAATTCGTGTTATTTAATAACACAGAAAATGAAAGCAATTTACATTTCATACAAAACAGGAAAATACTTTGAAAAATTACTGCTAGTTCTCTATTGGAATTTTGAGATAACATAATTATTTTGATATCTTCGAATTCTGTCATTTTTTCCAATTGAATGAAATCTTGAATATACAATATTACGTTAATTTTTACGGTGAACTACAGTAATGTGTGTCGCATGCTTTGATATTTCTTGCAGCTGTAATAGAAATAGTTTCCAAATTATGAAAACCTAAACCAGCTATTAAATTCAAAAATATTAGGTTGGGGAAAAAATCCATTATTTTTACGTGAACTTTATGTAACTTCTTTTGGATTCACTTTGTAAAAAGGTTTAAAACAGCTTTCATGTAGAATTTTAGGTCTTGCGCGTTACGACTGCTGACATGCGGTTAACTTCGATCATTTTTGATATTTTATAGACATTTTCGACGATGCTGTATCCACATGCGAGGTGCATCTCTAACATCAAAAATACCCGAACGGAATCGACGAAACAAAAATTGTACGTAACTGGTTGTTACAGTCTTATATAGGACGATAAACACCTTTCACAATTTTAGCCACCCGGTTATCTTTTTCGCCGTTACAAGAGAAAAACGAAAATGTATCAAATTTTCTGTTTGTTGTCTTCCATTTTTAAAATCTTGTACTCGTAACTGAATTAATCAAACAAAAAACCGCAAGAGGATATTTTAGTGTCGAACGTTACCTTTCCAACGAGCATAAATCTGAAATTGTTTGATAGATACCTCACGAGATATCTATCAAACAATTGCAAATGAAAACGTCCATTCAATATACAGTGGACATCAACTTCAACTATCGGACTTGACGCATCAAAGTCTGTGTAACCGATTTGATCCACCAATCAGCATAAATAGAATTTTATGTAAAAAAAAATAATAATAAATAGAAAAATAAATGAAAAAAAAATGAAAAAAAAAATCGAATGCATTATTTATTCTTTTAAAAACCGAAACATTACTGTTTTGTTTCCAAATCCTTTATCTCATCATTTTCAGCTAAATCATCAAGTTACTATTATTTTTTTTAATTCATAAAAATATTTAATTATTTTGTACATCAAGGATTACTTATCACCATAGGGAACAATGCTTCACTTTTTCACTCTAGAAAAGTTACATAAGTTTTCTTTGAAGAAGTTGAACAACTTCTAAATATTTTGAATGTAGTCATTTTCCCTACATACATGTAAATTGAATTTAGATGTACAGTAAAATATTACACGTACAAACCTAATTGGAGCCGTGGTAAAAATGTCTAATCTTCAGTAACAGCCTACTAAAGGCCAAGACCATAAATGTTTCTTCCATCGCAAACTAGCAGCTGCCATAAATATAAATCTCCAACTGTTGACTCAAGTTCTTGTAGTGTTTTCTCAATCGTATCAATCCAGCTGTTGTTTGGTCTACCTCGTTTCCTTTTTCCGTCAACTTTTTCAAATGCGTCTTTTTTGTTTTTAAATCTTTGTATCTATAAAAGTATCTCACCCACCTTAAGTGATAATAATTAATTTGATTTTTGTTCCCGTTGTGTTGTTGAAATTCGGTTCTCCGAGTTTGGAGTAAAGTTCGTTATTATAACGGATTCTCTATTTATTATTTTCTTTCATTCCTTTAAATAATTTTCTTTTATTTTTCTATAGTATTAATTTATTTTGTTCAGTTTTGTTCATTGTCCAGCAACCACTTTCTTACATAATTATTGGTTTTGTTAATGTTTTATAAAAATTAATCTTTGTTTTTATGCCTTAATGTTCTGATTTAAAGTGCTTTTTCAGTCCATAGTAACTTTTTTGACATATTTAATTTGTTTCTAATTTCAATTATAATATTTATTTTTTGCTGTCATTGAGCCTAGATATTTAAACTGTTCAACATTTTCAAATTTATTATCTCCAATTATCATAGGTTGTACTTCAATTCCATCTTGTGTTAATGCCATGAACTTTGCTTTTTCGATGTTCTTTGTTAATCCAATATTTTTATCTGCCTTTCAAGAGAGAAAAAAGCTTTGCCTATTACATGTCCTGTTAATCATGATAATATTACCTGCATATGCTAAAAGTTTTATGGATTTTTGAAAAATCGTCGATCGTAAATCTCTAATGGTGGTGGATGGTAGTGGGACTAACCCCCAAAAAACTAGATAAAATAGTAAAGATAATAAAGTAGTAAAACTAGACCAGATGATCTATGAGACCAAAAATATTCAGGGAGTCCAAAAAGTGTTGAGGTTCTGCCACAACCTCATCACAAGAGAAGCCCTGACATTGCAGAATATGCTGAGGAGGGAAGGGGACAACGTTGCATTTTGGGCATGGAGGAGAAAATCTCAAATAAATACATTTATCTAATGATAATTAATACTTGAAATTTTGTTGATATAAAAATAATATAAAGAAAGAAAATATGGTTTACCCTTAATTGTTTTTAAACTGTAAATAACGAACCCCAAAGAAAATTGTGCTTGGTTAAAAGCTATTCGTGTAAAAGATTTTTGAAGAAAATTTGAATTCATTCACTGAAATTTTATTGCATTCATATAATAAAAAATATCACTGGGGTGATATAATGTATAAAATGCATATAATAACAAATATACTGTTTAAATAATATAATTTAATATTTCGAGAGACTAATTGGCATACAATTGAAAACATAAGTAACGTATCAAAATTAAAATAAATAAATATGATTTCCATAGAAATTAATAAATCAGCAATATTTCATTTAAAATAGTTACCAACATTTAGTTCTATTATTATACTTACATTTTTCACAAATTTGCTAAAGTATATTTTCATAGTATTTCATATAAGTGATAAATAAATAAACTGAAACAATTTAAAAAAAAATAATTGCAACACCTGAAAAATTAACTATAGAAATTTAGCTCTTGAGCTCGTTTTTAACTAATTATAATTAACGTATATCTCAGAATAATTTTTTTGTCAATATTTTGGTGAAAAAAAATATTTATAGTACATCTAAGTTTTTACCCTATACATATATTTTACATTAAGCAATAACATTTAATCAAATACGCATACTCGTGATATGACGACTGATAAGGTTGTTATATATATATATATATATATATATGATGTGAATTTTTTTACCTTTATTAACTCTTTATCTGATCTAATGTATTTTATTTACACCAATTGTTAGAAAAAAATGTAAACGAATATCTAATGCAAAATTTTTAGATAAGTATTTGAATAACTGAATGAAAAATTGATTTATTCTGCAATTAAAATTTACATTTTGATTGCATATTGTTATGTTAAAAATGCTTGTTTAAACTGTTTAATTCATTGTACACTTTTAAAGATTTGACTGGTGGGCTTATAAGTGTTAACTACGTAGTAAGAAAAATTTGAATCCACAGTATTTTAGATTTTTTTAGAAAACTTCTTATTATATTATAGTTGTACACTGATACTCATTACTTTAGAAACATATTGAATAAAATTATTATAAGAATATATATCAAACGTTTATCTTTTATTTCAGAAAAATGAACAGATTTCAAGTTGGCGTTCACATGGCGGAAAAGAATGGCATGAAAAATGAAAGTAAGTATACTTAAAAATTTTAAAATATTTTCTGATCTTTCACATTTTTTTAACATTTCACTTGCACAAATATTTGTTAAATATTTATTGAAAATTGGATGTTTTCTATACATATTTTAAAAATGCTCTATTTTAATTAGAAAATACAAAATTTTCATCTACATTTTGTATTTTGAGTGTCAATTTATTTCGTTAAGACCAACATTTTACTTATATCTATTACTATTGATTTTTTTATTAAAAATTTATACTTAAAAGTACCATTGGTATTTTTTTTCATATCAAAATTAAATTTTATAACTTTATAATTTTCATCATTAAAGAAATTTTTCTGTTCTATATTCTGTTAACATAGCTTTTATTAATATAAATTTTTATATTATATGAAATATATATTAGAATATTTTTGTTGTTGTATTTTATACTTGGCGAAGCCATCACGCCTATCAAGTAATTTTTGAAAAGGACGAATGAAGTCAGAAAGAGCGCCTTCTGTTTTTCAATAGAGCACCCACATTCAAAAGTGGAAGAAATTCTTTGGCTCATAGATGGCAGCACCATCTGGGTTTTTCAATTTAGAGATAGGAAACTAGAGAAGACCCAAGTACTGGCTCCTAACTGCCCCAGAGGTATTAATTTCAAATGAGAACATGGAGGACATTGGGATGAAAACATATTTTACGTGCCCCAGACGCTATAAGTAAACACGACAGATCTTTGGACAAACAGAGATTCGAATTCGGCACCTTCCGATTACGAGAATGACACCCTAACTAACCAGACCCGCTATTAGAATGTATTCTTGGTAGAAGAGAAGTGTTACCACTGAATACAGTTTCCTTAAAAATTAGACGCCATGTAATAGACAACCTGAAGGATTAAGTCTTTTATACTTAAAAGTGCCACCGGTATTTTTTCCGTATCAAAAATAAATTTTATAACCTTTTATCACTAAAGAAATATTCTGTTAACATAGCTTTTATTAATAAAGAATTTTATTTATATTAAATATTTAATAGAATATATTCATGGTAGTAGAGATTTGTTACTACTGAACACAGTTGCCTTAGAAAGAACATTTGACGCCATATAAATACAATAATGGACAATCTGATGGATTAAACCCATTTTAAGATATTTTAATGTCTGCCCTGTAAATTGTCTTCGAAGAGGAATTCTCATATCTTGCCTGTCATATTTACGTGTCGAAATAGAGAAAGTACTGAATACTCCCAAGCATTTACGATGAACGTTTACATAAAGATGCTAAACGTCGATTCCATTATACAACAATACCTGGAATCGAACATTGTACCTTTCACTTTGAAAAATAGAGTCCTACCACTAGGACATAAAGAGCTTGAAAAAGGATCTGAATTTTATTGAGCTTGCATGTGCAATGTATTTTTCTTTGATTTCGCATGATAAAATATTATTACACAAATTTAAAAAAATTCTGATTTCAAATAAATAATCAATTAGTAACGATATGTATTAAGGAATATAATTGTGATGTACTTTTAAAAAGCAACTATCAACTTTAATGATATTTTCAAAAGTTATATTTTATTTATTAAGTTAAGAAGCAACGTCTGTGACACGAAAAAGAATGTCATGTTTAAAACTATGTAATTTAATCAAAGGGAAAAAATTGTGACTTGAGAATTCAGAAAGTGATTATTTATAGCCTCTTCACTGGTTTTCTGTAATTTCACTATCTTCCTAGGTTCATTTCATTTTCCTGTAAATAAAATAATGGCACTCAGATAATTATCTTAATTTCATAAGTTGATTTTTTTCAAAAGTTCAACGATCATTCATTTACAGGTGTCTCAATTTTGTGAAGTTCTGGAGTCCAATATAAATCTCGATAAAATAATTTTATCTTATTTTCGAATTTTTTAAGTTATTGAGACAATTTTTTATTCATTTTAATGGAGAACTTCATTTTTTTAATCATTAAAGTGATGAGAACTATTAGGTCTTTCTTATCTTCTCCACTCTCTACTAAAATTTAAATGTTTATAAATTAAGTTATTGGTTACAATTTGGAGACACAAACTTTTGATATAAAATTCGGCTTTTCTTTACAGATTTAATTTAGATTTTTCAGTTATTAAATAATTTGCAAATATTTATCTTGTTGAATCGTATGGATTATTTTGTGTTTTTTATTTATTTTACATAAATTACTACAAAAGTTGCTTTTTCATAAGTTAAGTTAATTAAAATAATATTTTATGCAATCATTTCTTATGTTTTAATATTTTAAAAATCATTTCTTTAAATACTCGGTATAACTGTAGTTTAATTTTGGAATTTATTTTACTCATGATTGAAAATGAATCGTATCATTTGCTAATTATTGATATGCTTAATACAGGGATGAAATCAATATTTTCTAAATATTATGATTATAACATTATTTATTGAAAGATGAGAAATATTAAAAAACAAGTCAATATAGCTACAGGAAAAAAACAAATGCTGCTGCCATCATCTTTTTTAGGAGAAACGTCTTTTGTGTCTTGAAAGGAACGATTTTATTTCTTGTTGATTATTTCGTAATTTTATTTGCTCTTTTGTTTTTGGAAATGAAAAATAACTTTCATTCAGATTTTTATTTTTATATTACAACGCATCTTTAGTATTGTAATAATTATCGTTATTGCATTTTTTGTTATGAAAAAGCTACAGAAATCTTTTATTTATATGTGTTGCAAATAATCTTTAGTTATAATTTTCCCGAAATGTGTCAACACATCATTTTACCTAGGGAAAACAACTAAAATTATTCTTAATATAGGGTGTTAACACCAATTGTTGTTAACATTAGTATTATGTTTTTCCGCGACAACTTATTTTTTTAAATGATAATATACTGAGTTCTGCCTAGTAACTGGTATAAATAGGTGTTCTTCATTGACATAAATGTTGTCAGTAACTTTAAGGAAATTTATAAAGGATGCGTTTTTTTAAATTTTAACTGCGTATCCTAAATGAACTTATTTAGATTTTTCTATTTGATGTTAGATGTTTCTATTTGAAAACTTAATATTTATTATTAATGATTTTTTATTTTCATTATTGATAAAAACAGTATAAGTATTTTATTTTTTCTTAAATTTAGAATATTTGCTGAAACAATCTAATGTCTCAGCAAAAAAAAAAAAATAAATAAAAATAAAAATAAAAATAAATAAATAAATAAAATGGAAACAACCAAATCATTAAGAAATTCGTCATTATAACTGAAGCAATGTTTTATGTTAATGAAATGATTATTAAAAGCTAGATCCTTATAGATTTTATTTCGCCGATTAATTTTTGCAGAAATAAGAACTAAATTGAAAATAAAAAAAAGGAAGAAAAGGAAAGGAAAGGAAAGGAAATTAATTTATGTCAGGATGTTACTTAGTTTAAATTGAGATAACATTATGTTCTATTCGAAACTTAGATTAAAACTTTAATAACTAACGTAAGCCGTGAAAATGCTTCGATGAAATCATTGTAAAGTAGCTTATCCCGCGATGTAGTAAATTTAAGCGAAGTAAACTAAGCGTTTTGGCTAATAAGCAGGCTATTGAAAAGGAATTAGAACGCGGTTGAGAAAGTGGAATACCTACTTCAATATTTAATAAATTCAAAAATAAAATGAAAGCTCAGGCTTTTGTCACGTCATCCCATTCTTTTTTAGTCGATATGTACGTGAGGCGACAATTTGTTGAAAAAAGCGCGTAAATAAGTCTAAGAATCATTGAAAAGAGCTCTTCTCGAAGAAATTTTTTCATCATAACTAGTTCCATATTTTAACTAATATCATAACTAGTTAATTATTGTTATTACTATTATTTTTAATTATTAGTAAATTTTAATTGATATCATAACTAGTTTTATATTTTTTTGCTTAAAGTTAAAACTCGCCAAAGCAATTGATATTTGCTCTAGTTAAATATAATTTCCAAGACTTAATTTGCATATTTAGAATTAGATATTTTATTTGAAATTTACAAAATATAATTATAAGCATTTCTTAATGTTATAATATTAAAATTTGTCCCTTTCCCAGTAAATCTACTTATTCTAGTAATTATAAATAGGATAAGTAGTTTCACTATTAAAACAATGAAACTAAATTATAAAATGAATAATGAATGAGGACTTCTCTAAAGTTTTTAAAATTGGAAAGTGATTTTAAAATTATATTTAATATTTACTTTTTAAAAAATATTGTAATTTTTAAATAAAGTTTTAAAATTGAACAAATAAATAATTTTAAATGGGTAAAGAAAAAATCGCTTCAATTTCTTCTGTTTGAGACATAAATTTTATTAAATTTCTAAATCCATAATTTTTTCATGATTTGAATCTTATTATTCAGCTTGTGTTTGAATATTAATTTGTTGTGTACTAAGTTAAATATTTATTATTTTTTCAACGGATATATATCATTTGTTAATTACCAGAAAAATGTGCATAAAAGTGAATTGCCAGTAGACTCACAAAGAAATGGTCAGTAGGTTGGATGAAAGTAATTGTTAATAAAAGAATAGGCTAGATAAAAGTGATAACATGTGAAGATAGTATAATTTTTACATTTATTGGAATATTTTAAAAACTTATATTATACATACTACACTGCTCAAAACAATTAAAGTATATTATAAGTTTTATATAAAATAAAAATAAAAGCGAAATTTTTTTTTTGCCGAAAATAGGAGAAGAGAATCACAAATGCAAATTTTTTTTTTGATTTTCAAACTGTGGAGTATGCTAATTTTGAGTTCGAATTCAAAAACGTCGCTTCAGCGGCAGTGAATTTAAATTTGACTTTCGACTGAGTTTTTAGACAATGAAGACAAGGATATCGGCATTCAGTGACTGTTTTGTTTAGATGAGTACGATGTCTCAGCGAAGTCATTTAACTGATTCAGAAGCTTGGAGAGTTGTTGGTAGTTAAGAAGGGGGCCAAACTCAAGCCGAAGTAGCACAAGCCATTGGAGTGTCACAAAGTGTGATTTCCTGGATCTGGAACCGTTTTTTGGAGACTAAAAGTGCAGGCCGAAGACCAGGGCAAGGTAGTAGATGTTGCGAATTCACTGGCAACGTTTCCGCCACACATGTACTTGAGAAAACTCAAGTGGCA